>JAOBYE010249876.1:0-16473 GCA_025403585.1 Parazoanthus swiftii | reverse complement strand
CGCTGGGGGTAAATGATCATTGTAAAGCGCCTTTGAATATGTATATAGAAAGGGCGCTATATAAATGCTTCACTTTATAAGACAATAGTTTTTTTAAACAAAGTTTAAAATATAATGTTGAAAAAAGTTTAAATCTAAATAGAATTTTGAATGCAGATTAAATGAAAACTAAGTAAAGGATTAAATTCATAGATAAAAAGATTAAATCAAACGTTTTTTAACAAGGGTTAAATATATTTTAAACTGGATGGGCAGGTATAATTGACAGAATTATTTTAAAATTTCTCTAAAATTAATATCCTCCTTGGTGAGCAAACGATTTTGAGACAATAAAGCAGGAGATACACCAATGAATTTTTGTGTAAAATGCAGTCAAATGCTGCATGCAGAAGTAAGGTGCACCTGAGGGTCTGTCAAGTTGCCATAGCAACCAAAATGCCTGTGTGAGTACAAAGGTTAAAAATCAACCAATCAGTCAACTTTATTAAGGTGTCTAACCGCCTAGCTAGGGAAAACCCTTACTACTATGGGGACACAAATTATTTATAAATGAAAACTTATCTAAAATCTAGGATCTTAAAAAATTACTGACATATTTCTTATATAAAAACTGAAAACTTATCTAAAACTTAAGATCTAAAAATTTGTTGTATTATTCTATATATATGTACATGTAGAAATGTTACTAAAACATCAGCTCACAACAAGTATCGGTTGTCTTTTAACATAAACAAGTAAGCCTTTCATAAAGTTCAGTAACAATGTAAAATATAAAACTATTTTGTTTCCCGCATTAATTATTGGCCACCAACTTGACTTACACTGTACAACTTGACCGGAATTGTTTTCAGCAGTGGCACACTGCAGAATGTGTCTCTTTCAGGGATTAGCCTAATTTTTAAGCAACTAATGTTGATTCTGGTCCTGATTAACTTAATTTTCATTCATTCTTCACTGACATGGAACAGGTGCTTTTGACATCACGTCTTGTGAACCCCCCCTTGCTACAAAAAATACTCAACCAAATTAAAGTTTACTATCTAAGCTTTATAAAAATGTATACTTTTATACGATTTCCTTGAACTGGTTCCTAAAACTTGCTATCCTAATGATGATTGGTCAAAAAGCCCCCCCCCCCAAAAAAAAAAATTTAAATGTTAAAGGGTTATTAAACTATTAAAAGAAGTATACTACCTCGATCCAGTCTGCCTTTACTTGAAGATAAACCATTTTGCTCTCCAAGCTCAAATCCTGTAGTATTTTCACCTTTTGGGGGTAAGATTGCTCTATAAGATACCTCCCTTAACCCCTTTCCTTGCACAAAGAGGTTCATATGCCTCAATTTGCTGTAAAATGGATTAGCACACTGCAGTTTCCCCATGTTTTTCATAAATTGACCAACTCCATCATGAAATGGATCTAACTGCAGCAATATGCACTTTGATGAGCCGATTACACTGACTTCACTTATAATCTTCAGTGGACCTTCCATTAAAGTTCTCGGCTCAGTGAAGTCATCTTTCACACCACTAACTCCGGAGATTTGTTTTTCTAAATTAGCCACCACCAATTTGTACGAGTCCTGTGCTGACTGTGTTTCTTTGTTGTCGTTATGGAGCAGAATGCGCAATGAGAAAAACACTAAACACAGAATCAACATCAATGCCAAACATCGACTATTCTTGAAATAAAATCGTAAAATGTTAATGCGGCAGAGTCCAAGAATACGCATTTTTCCTCACAAGAGGCGAAGAGCTCTCAGCTTACGTGACTGTGCGATAAACCAATCCTTCGGAAGTAGTCGATCCAACGACCTGCTCTGCCGATGATTCACCAGTTCTGCATCCAAGATTCACATGCAGAGCATCTCCCACCACTTGTGCACTGGAAAACTTAGTACAAAACTAAAAGGAAAACTTCTTTTTGGAAATATAAACAATTAACGGCCATTTAGATTAAACGGCGCCTGCGCTCTCTCCTCCACAGACAGGACTGGGGGACCGGGGATGAAGGTTTTCCCCTTCCCCCCTCCCCTGAGGCGCTAGGCCCTCATGCAGTCACGTGGCCTTAAGAAGTGTTTCACTTTCAGCTGAGCTTCGTTGCAGAATGGGAGATTGTGCCTTTATTTCTCTACCTTCCGCGGTAATCTTAATTTGTCTCTGCTACTCTGTGCCCGTTTCGCGCTCAGAGGAAGTTCCATATGGCTCCACGAGGACAAGAAGACAGCCCGGAACGGAAAAGCAGTTGTTCAGAAACCCTCTCGAACGAATTTGGCATGGCGTACTAGGCGGAAGTGCAGTTTCACTTGCAAGCGAAGCTTGTATAACACAGAAGTATAACTCCTGTAAATTAGAGATTAGGAAAGAAGATGTCGCAGACTTTCGTTCATTGATATACGACGAAAAAGCCCTTGCAGTTTTTATGTATGTGACTATTGGCAACAATACTCAGGTGATCGACGAGTACGCTGAACAGCAACTTGAAGACGGGGGCAAGATCATCCCATCTGAGCTGCAGAAGAAAGAGAAATGGGCTTGGATTCGAAATCGACGAGGGAAATTCCTCGCAACCTTACCCTATGATTTCGACATTCTATCCCTGACAACGCTGACTAGAGATGTTTTTGATTTGACCGTGCATGTGAACTCGACGCCAGTAGATTGTTTTGTAAACATGACTGATTATTGTATTGGCAATAAAGTTGCTGGGTTGCTCATAAACTTGGTGGAGTTCAAACTTGGCAATGTGTGCATTAAAGCTAACGAAAACTCAGACGTGCACAACAAAGTGTCTTATTTTTGTTGTGTGAAGGACAAAGATGGCAATGTGAAGTGCAACATACCAATCAAAAGCAACGAGTGGATTGGATTTGCAATATATTTGCTCTGGGCTCTGGCACTTACATTTGGCCTCTTCTCACCTCTTCTGTTCAGATACTTTCCTAAAGAATTCAGAAAAGGTTCACGCAGTAAATCACGACAGCGAAGTATGAAGCGGTCAGGCTCTAGTCACACTCTTGATTCACTCTCGATTGTGCCATCGCAGAGACTTCTATTTGAAAAGGATGATACCATTCTAGATGTCATGCGAACCAGCACAAAGTCTGTAATGTGTGCTAGGATCAGTCGATGCTTGTTCATAATATTGGTGTCCTGTTTCCCAGTTCTTCAGGCTTTACTGTATCTGTATCTAAAAAAGGAAGAAGTTGGAATCGACCAGAAAAATGTAGGCGTTGGTGATGCTTATCTCACCTTGATAGCACCCACCGAACAGTACACTGTCACCACACTCTACTGCTTCTGCGTTCTGCTCATTTGCATTGCCGTTGCAATCCCACACAGCCTCTCGGACTTGGCAAGACGGTTGGCTGGGCGTAGGGACGAGCGCAATTTTTTGGGTTTTGAGAAGCCAGAGAAGCTGATTTGCTCACCCACAGATCGAAGGGGTTTCCAACTCCTTTATGAAAACATGGTGTTTCACCTCAACTCTGCATTGACATTGGAATTCTGGAAGTTTGTGTTCGACGTCACTATTTATCCTCTAAAAAAACTGTGTGGCTCATCCTCTGATTTTGATGACAGTGAACAAGAGGAACAAGCAGGTCCAGTAAGTGAAAACCAGCCACTCATGCATGTGTCAAAGCCACAAGGGCCTGGAGTTTGCACCCATGTCATCAATGCTTGCTTTATTATCATTTTCTATCCTATATGGGTAGTACTCATTCAAACAGCATTTATTGCATACCTAATTCCAATAATGTATGTGGCATTCAGAATATGGAGAATGCTATTCCGTCAAGAGGTCAAGTCGGGGTGCTGCGAGGCTGTGCCAGTCATAATAAAGCTCATATCCGTCCCCCTGCTGTACTTGCTGTTTGTGATCTTCTGCTGCTGTGTGGAAGTATCATACTTCCTTCTGATTGCCATTCTCAGTGTCAACATAATGTTTTTTGGAAGTGTCATTGGATTTACCGTCACTGGACTGATCTTCTATATCGATTTCTTTTTGCCTTACATAGTCCTGGCTTTTCTTGGCCTAGTTTATATTATCCAAGGAATTAATAATTACCATTCTCAGTATGTGAGCCTGAAGAATGCCATCTTTGAAGCTTGCGAGAAGCAAGATGCAGAAGTAAGAGCAGAGGCTATCCGTGGAAGCTTCAGTGGCCAAGCGAGTCCACCATTGCCAGTGAACAAAGATAGAAAGACATCAAGTTCATCACAGATGCAAAAGAGTATTAGAACATATGGCCTGGTGTATGTTGACGATGATGATGTCTTAAGCATACCATTTGATTTGTTTCTGCTTGCATGTAACAAGTTTCTACCATTCAAAAGAATCATCCTGGCCAAACTGTTGAAACTTATTGCAATTGCTGGATATCTCATGGCCATTTTCTCATTTGTTATGTCTCTGGATGAGTTTGTAGCTGCCACACCACTTGTCCAATCAATTGCTATTCTTCTTCTTGGAGTGATGCCCCTTGTGTATTCAAGAAAATTCTCAGTTTCAGAGACAGAGCAAAAGCGAATGGCATCCCACCTTCAGGATTTGGTCAAGAAGTACCAAAGAAACTCCTCATCATGAGTTGAGTTGATGTGTCAGTCAGCCATTGAGTCACATTACTGGTGGTCACCTGGGTAGAAGTTAGGTACGGTATATAAAACACAGACATGAGGCACTTTCCATTCGGTGGAAAACACTGGTTCCAGTTTTCAGTATTTCTGGTGATCAAATTGAACAGGTCTAGTTTTTTTAAGCTCTGAGTCAAGTCACCTACTCAGGTACATAGGATTCCTGCCACTAGATAGAATGTCATTTCAACTGGGACCAAGGAGTCCTTTACGGACATGATCAAATGGAACACAGTATTTTCCAAATTTTTGGTACATGTATTTCCACTTTTGCGACAAGCTCAAAAGGTTGTCCCATATTTCTGGAAATATTTCCTGGAAAGTGACATGTTCCATTTGTTTCCAATCTGAATTTTTTGCAAAAACTCTGTTGAAAGGAAAGTGCCCATGGATTGCCTTAATTTAAAGGGTGTTAGATCTATTCAGATGTTAGGCCATGTTGTTGTGAGCCTAGTTGGTGGGATGGTCCACCTAGTAGCAATATCTCGTCTCACATCTTGTATCAACTTTCAGTCAATGGAAGTGATGTGAAAAAGCCATTTGCACGATACTGGTGTGTCACAAATTTATATTAATTTTGCTTGAAAGAGCATGTATGGTGTATGATGTACAGGATACATGACACACCATACGTGGTGTAGGACTTTGATACAGTTTATTCTGTGATTGCCGTGCTTCTTTTTATTGTGTGACTCTGGGCTGCTATCGTGCAAAAGACCGAAACCATTACCAGAAGAGTTTTGTTGTAGATTTCAAAACTGCAGACAGCAAGATTAAAACTTCAACCTCTATCGACCACCTCTCAATCAAAAAAAATGGAAAAGCTCTAACTTGCACTGAAACAATCTTTTGGTCTTGTGATTCTGATATTTGGAGAGAGCTGGTACAACTACTTTGCCTTTTGTGGATTTTCAATTTTAGTGATTGGAATGAAATAAATTATTTGGTATGATTGAGATCTGCCACTCTGCTATAACCATCTTTAAAATGTTTTTTCAAGTAAGTCTTGAAGTTTTGCCTAAAATTTTGCTGCAATCTTGAAAACTACAGTACAACAAAGATCTTCTGAGTATGGTTTTCACACCACTTCTTTTAACTGTAAAATGTCTGTGTGCTCATACAGGAAGGCATGTTGATCGTTTGCTTGCTAGGATCTTAGCAAAATATATCAGGATCTTGACAAGTTACAAGGAGATTTTCCCCTAAGAACAATTCAGCTGAAATTGTTATAAATTTTTTCTGTGGGAGATGGACCAGCTGAGAAAGTAATCTGGACCATATGGGACCTATTCTTTCCAGTAAGCAGAGTTGCATGGCAGGCGCAATGGTTTTTTAAATTATGAATCACACATCTTCACATGAACAGACCCATAGATGTTGAGTTACCAAATTAAAAGTTTTGCATTTAGTGCAGTAGTTCAAAATACAGGGTTGAAACAAAGTCTGCAAAATCAAAACCCACTACTCCAGGTCTGGAAAATCTAAGAAATACCGGTAATGATAAAATCCGGAAAAAGTCTTGATTTTCTGTTCAACCCATAACAGTTTGTGAAGTGTGGGCCTGTTAAGAAATCAACTAGAATCTGTAGACTGACATTTACAATACAATCTCGCACATTTTTTAGCAATAAATTATTTTAGAGTTTAAAATCTCAATTGAAATCTTTTACCTGGAGAGCCCTAGTCCCTTTCTCATCTACAATTTTTAGTCTGAAAAAAGTCAGAAATTGTTATGGAAAAAATCTGGACAATGTCTGGAAAATAGTGGAGAATTTTACAAAAATGGTATAAACTCTGAAAATAACTGAACACAGTTGAAGAGCTTGGTGCAGAAATGACCTTTAGAAGTGATGGTTTTTAGCCGTGTTTCACAAAACATAAAAAATTATCCACTTTCATACAATGCTGCAGGGTCCATTTGACTCGCTCAATGTTTAGTTGAGACATTCTTGTATGCCAAATGAAGTTTCTTCCCAGGCATTGCAAAATTACTTTGTTTATCAGACTGCCAAAGAACCTCAGTCTTTCCAAAACAGTGAGAAAATCATATAACCTTCACAGGATAGTACAATGTAAAAACAGTTTTCCCTAGTCCCTTCCTGGACTTGAAAATGTATTTTTTTTTTGTAAGATATGCCTGAATGTTGTTCATGCACTAACATAGTAAATAGTTTATATAAATAAATTATAATACAATGTTTTCACAGAAATATACCCAGCAGATTTGTCTCTTTGACCTTGCTTTCGGGTTTGTTAGTTGAAAACACTGTTGCAAAAATTAGAATAACTTGCAATCAAGTTCTCCCTAAGTCCGTTTTTCTAGGAGAACTTAACTTTTCATATAAAGTCACGTTGTTTTTACACTAATCTTTTCCATTGCAGTGCTAAAGGCTCTTTGGGATAATTTGCTAAAATTCTCTTAACGGAGCTTAACAAAGCTATAAATAGCCTGAAATATATAAATACATATTACCTTATATCGTAGGTGATGGGAGATGGATTTTCCTGTAAAAGAGCTCCTAAGCTTTAGAAAAACCTTGGCAACAACTAATCTGTAGATAAGACTTGCTCAGAATAGTTGACACAACATACAAGTATGTATTAAACGTTAGTGAACAATGGTGTCAAAGCATACTAAGAGATTTACTGACAAAGCTGTCATGTACAGTCAGTCTGGTTTGAATTATAGACTATAGTTTTGTTTAAGTTCATATTTTTCAATTAAAGTGCATTGTTTACAAGAAAGAAAAAAGGCTCAAAATATTACGTGAGGAAAGTTTACAAATGCAGTTTCTCGTTATTATAGAAAAGGCACTAAAAAATATTATTTTCATATTACTTATTAAGTAGGAAAAGGCAAAGTTCTAGAAAAATTTTCATTTTTTGTGTTGACGTGTTCTATTTTTATAAGGTATTTTAAGTGAAACTTATCATTGAGTACAGTTAACTGTTAAAACATTTTGGTAAATGCATGGATTCAGGGGCACTTGTGCAAAGTTGCTTTTCATGCGTTGTAGTGTAATAGAAAACTTATGGAATTCATTAATACTTTGAAAAAGCTAAATAAAGTATATAAATGTGTTTGGGTTGGTAACTCCCTTGATCTGTTCAGCAAAAAATTGACTCAAGGGGAAAAGAGATTATCTGAACCGTTCGCTTTTTTGAAGGTGTAAAAAATGTTAAACATATACATGTACACTAAACTCGATATTCCGAGAAGTATTTATAAATTATAACAGATTTTTATAAACCACTTTCGGTATTTTTTTAAAATTAGTTTAACTAGAGTTCAAAGCTAGAGGCGAAAAGCAGAATCTTGGAGAGTCGCTGTATTGAAAGCCGGGCAATTTTATGTTACTAAATACGTGTAGTTTATCAATAGACCAGTTTCGAATTCCCAGTTACCGCTGACTACAATGACCACAGACCCATTTCTGCAGGGTGAGCCTCGACTTGGTCTTTAATATACATAAATACCAGCGAGAACGGTTAGAAGTCCGAGCCTCCAACAATACAACGACTTGTGAATAACTCATATCTTCATTGGTATTTATGAATATTTAACATTAGGTCGAGGCTAACCCTGCAGAAATGAGTCTGTGGTCATTGTAGTCAGCGGTAACTGGGAATTCGAAACTGGTCTATTGATATTCTTGATTTGTATTCTGCTTGCTGGGTGCATACCTGTTTCTTGAAATAGTTGTCACTTTTTACTTGTGCATTAAAACGATAAGCGGTTAAATCAAACCGAGATAGTGGATTAAATCTACTCTTTGCCGCCGCTGACAAATTTGATCCAAGAAAGAGAAATCACACTGCCGCCTTACTGCGTTAAAAGAAGTCGGAAGCTCATAAGACTAGTCTTACGTGCTTCTGATAAGGAAGGTGAATGTTTGAATTACATATTTAGTATTGTTTTTCCAAAAAGGCCATAGCCGAGTGCCGTGCGCGGGAATATCTGGCGAACTAACCAACTGCGTTGTAGATTTACTTTCACCCAAACCATTAAATTTACTCTGTTACTTTTTAACGATGCAACATTTTGCGATTGAAAATATTTCGTGTCTATTCTTCTACTCTGTACTTAGCGTTTAAAACGTCCTAAGCAGTGCATCCGAGCCTACCTTTGGTACAACTGAATTCCGTGCGTGATTGTAGGATCCGTTGAAAGTTGTATAGATCTGTGTCCCAAACCCCCTCCTAATCTTTCACAGTCCCCTCCCCTTGTTATGACTGGCCCCACTTAACAACAAGCCGGTTGGGCCAGTCACAAAGTATCCACAACGGGACGGTGGAAAAAAATGGACGAGGCGAAAACTGGAAATTTTATGGTACCCCCTAAAAGTCCTACCCCCCACCCCCCTAAAAACATATATATACTATATATAATAACCAGCTAGTAACAATTTTCGTGTTCCACACATGTTCAAAAAGCCAAAGTTCTCTTTTCATGAAATCCCAAAACTGAATCCGTAAAAGGCCAACTTCAAGGACTTGTAGGGACAAATGTCGATACAAACAAATAAGCGATATTCGGGTTCTATTAGTTCCTGTATCTTTTTCCCAAATTCCTTTTCTTGGTTGAAAAAATTATTAAATTGAAATAAACAATTTTTCAGGACAAACGCCACGGGTTGACCTCCAAGTGGCCAAACCTTTTTTATTTGTCCATTCTATTAAGCATAGGCTATGAATGGACGAACTTTTTTTTGGTTTTAGAAGTTCCGTCTAGTGGCAAAAGCCAACTATCAGAATTTATCAGTAACGGAGAGATCTCGTTGGAGTTTTGAGAGATAAGGACATGGCATGGAGATCCATGTGTATTTTGTTTTCGGTTTTATACATTTTCTTTTAATGTATAGCTACACCTCGCATGGGATTCCGCATTCCGTTTGCGCTTAGTCCCTTTTGGGTTTTCATTCTTTCTTGATAGTATATTGTTTTTTGAATGTGCTTTGCCCAATAAAGCAAGTTGTTAAAAAAGTCAAAAACCTGAAAAAGATATGCGATCGCGCATCACTGCCGAGCTGAGGGACTGGGAGCGAAGCGAGAGACCGCTGGACCGAAAGAAAGCGGGAAAATGAAAATGGCGGAAAGATTGATTTTCGCCGCATGAATAGTTTGACAATTTTATAAGGAATTGCAAGACAGAAGAGGATCGCAATCGATCTTTTTCAATGGCCGATATACCCGAGGAAATGAAAAACATGACGAAATGGTATGGAGATGCAAAAGAGTATTGGGAGGTTCGTCTAACTTTTTTGTTTCAAGGCTAGACAACTCGGCGAGAGTCGAACACAAGTTATTTATTTATTTATAACAATATTTAGTCAGGATGCTCTCTCACATAGGTGATTTTCAGAGAGGTCCTGTGCCCGGAGTACTCAGTTGACGATCTCAGTCAGTCGTTTGTTATTTATTGTTTCGGCAATTCGCAACACTCAGAGCACTAGAGATTTTAAGAATGGCCGTAAGCAGAAAGGGTCATGATACGTGAAGCGATTTAAATCTGCAAACTTCTGTTAAATCAACTTATGATTTTTTAAAATAAATTTCATTATTGTGAAGGTCCTGCAAACCACAGGTGTCATATGATGATAGCTGGCTCTCCCTGTGAACAGCGGGGTCAAAAGGAGCATGTCTTAAAATAATTTAAGCTGTAACGAAATGTAATTTGTCTTTCATTTTCGTGGGGGCAAGGGAGAGCAGTTTTTTGTGTGCACACCTCTTGCCACAATTGCTTCCTCACCCCATCCCCCCTTTGACATCCCCCTTCATTTACCAGCTTCAGTTATCACCCAGTGGTTGCTACCATGGTGTGAATTTATCAGCTGGAATAACCATAAATAACTTTTTATTAATTATGTAAAGAAACTGATGTTTTCCTGGTTACAAAAAACAAACTGTCTGGTACATTTCAGACAAACAAAGTTTGTTAAGCCTTGGCCAATCATAGATGCAAGTCTTTGCAAGGTTTTGACCTTCAAACTTGTGTTTAACCTGCACTTTGTTTGGTCACTAATGAAGAGCTTGCACTGACTTGCATTCAAATTTAAGTTTGCTTAAAGTCGATGGAAGTCAATGCAAATCTGGCAAGTCAATGCAAGTTGGTGGACAAACCAAACATGCAATTGATTAAAAGATAATATGTTCAACTGTTTGCATTAAATCTAGAATTTGTTTCTCTACAGAATATTCCAGCCACAGTTGATGGGATGTTGGGTGGCTACTCTCACATTTCACCTAATGACATCACAGGATCAAAAGCATTTCTAAAGGATTTCTTGGATATAAAGGTAAGTGATTTTTCACATAAACTACCTACTGTGCTACACCATACAATGTATGGTACAGTAAAAACCCGTATATAAGAACCTAAAATGTAAGAACCTGTTAGGCTAAAATTGTCCATTAGACTCCCCTCACATAAGAACCTGTTTTAGCCTAGAACTTATAACTGGTTCTTATTTTGAGGACCTCAGTCAACACTGATTTCTTAAATCAAATGAAACAAGCACCACCAGTTAGTTAAATAAAGTCCAAGCCCGGGCAATGAGCTAATTAACATGCTTTAATAAATTAGAGGCATTTTTATATAGAAGGTCTTATGTATATAATACAAACAAACAGGCCATGCCCACCAGTGACAAACATGATTTTTGTTTAGAAAATTAGAACCTGTTTAAGAACCTAATTAGCCTAACTTCCCAGTTAAGTATTATTTATATAAGAACCTTTTCAGGCTAACTTGGAAAAACTTAGGTTCTTACATGTACATGTATATGCAGGCACCCTCGCTATGTTGAACAGCAGATTGTACTCATCATTCTGTAGTTTCACCTTTTAAAACAATTCAAAGTTTCAAATCAGTTTGTTTTTTTAAAATTTTGGAGACCATTTGCCACACCTTTCGTGGACAGCGATTCAAAAAACTTCATCTCGGTAAGTACTTGATATGTGCCAGGCTTATAGGACATCCTGCTTCTATGTTTGTTTCAGCTGGTGAGTTGAAGATTGCTTAACTTAACTTAGGATCTTCATGTACTCACTGTCTTGTTGTAGTAAGCTTTACAGAAAACATGACAGCAGGTAATACCTTGAAATCTTGTTACCATTTCACTGTTTGTTTGTGAGATACTTAATGGTAAAACATTTTTTAAAAAATATTCTCCCATGGTGGTAGTTGGTTGTATAATCCCCCAAGAGGGACACTGCTACAGGTTTCCCCAATTACAGCAGGCCCTCTTAAGATGAACAGGTGACAGTCCACAACACCAGCATTAGCCTACTCCTATTGACAAGTGTGCATGGGTCCCCCAGTAGAACTTTGAGAGACTACACCAACAGCTTAATGTCCCTGTCCAAGGTGGGTGTGGTGAAAGAAGGTTGCCCAAAGTTCAACCCTTGACCAAGCTGGGGATTGAACCCGGGACTTCCTGGTTGGCAGTTAGGCATCTGTGCCAACCTTGCTTACACATTTTAATCTCTTTCCGAAGCTGTTAGTTTTGTCTCCTGAAATGCTATTTCAAATTGTTTTTTAAATGGAATCCAATTATACACTCAGAACACATGAAGTATGTACTGTAGGGTAATCCTGTTATAACACTGTCCCATGACATACATGTATTGATATATCAGTACGCTTAACTGACATAATTGTTAGTATAGTGTAAAAGTTTCAGACAGTTTAGTTTTTTTTACTTTAGTCTTTTGTTTCTTGATAATTTACAGGGGGAACAAGGTCCAAAGTCAAATGTTGCACTTGGTGGGTAAACTTAAATTAATACCTTAAGTTAGTTTTTCCAAACTTATTAGAATCACAGGGTTCATTTGCCTTCTTGAAAGTCCTGAATTTTTGTTTTGTCCTGAAAAGTTAAAGTCCTGAATTTTTGTTTTGTCCTGAAAGGTGGGATGGGGTCAGTTGGTCCTTATAAAAGGGACGGGGGGGGGGGGGTCCATCTACCCAAATGGTCCTAGAGGGCAGTGCTCTAACAAATGTTTTAGACAATTCATAATTAACAATCTCCCTAACCCTGTTGTTTTTGCTCATGAATGTTGACTTTATCTCATCTAAAAAACAATGCAATAAGGAAAGTCTGTCATCTGAATCTCATCACAGTATAGAGATTTCAGTATAATGTATCAGTTCCTCAGATGAGAAGCTGGAGAAAACTGAGGTCACCATGTATTCATAGGCTATAGAGTGTATTGTACCTAAAAAAAAGTTAGGAGTGAACAATTTTACTGATGCAAAATAAAAATTTTGGTGGATCATACATGTTAGCAATAAAGTTGTGCTGTGCAAAACACCTGAACGACTTTTGTCAACTCAATAAACACACTGGTTTATCTGTTGTTAGACTGTGGGGCTGGAATAGGCCGTGTTACAAAACATCTGTTATTACCACTATTCAAGACAGTTGACATGGTTGAGCAAAATCCAGAGTTTCTTAATGCTGCAAAAAAGTATTTGGTAAGTTTGTTCACATATATTTCAATTTAGGATTAATTTATTAAATGTTACTTTTAATTAGTACTAGTTATTAAACTGCGACTATTTCTTAAGGTTACATCTGCAAAGCTATATTTATTTGCCAGCATAATTACAGTATATACTAATGGGAAAACCAAACAAATAATTATTAAACATATATATATCAAAGTTTTTTCAAGGTATGATGGAAGCGTGTGCACAGATGTTCTGTGCCCCGTTGTTCAAAGCCTGATTTGTGCTAATCCTGGGTTAACTCTATAGGTTTTATTTAGAGTTAAACCAGGGTTAGTACTAATCGGCCTTTGAACAACTGGGCCCTGTTCCTTAACAAAATGTTTATGGGAAATGAATAAATGTGCTCTGTTTTGTTTGTTTGACTTCTTTATACCACCAAAAGATGGGACCATAATAATTATATTTTTTATTTGGATCAAGAGAAGTATTAGTATGGCTAGACATAACAGTTTGAAGTTGATTAAAGAAATGAGCTATCATGTCAATACTTATTAGGTGCAAGAAACTTTTAACGTAGTATAATTTGTTAAGTAAGTTTTTTTCAAAACCATTAGTTGGCTTTCATGTACTTGCTGATACAGACCTATCAAATGTTATTTTTTGTAAGAATGGTTTTTCAAAAAAATGGTTTTCTATAGTGTTAAAGCCTTGCGATAGATCAGTTCTGTATTGTGATCTCTTGCAAAGGCTGTCATTTTTCTTGGTCCAAGAAATTCATGGGACTGTAGATCTCCAAACTGAGTGATTTTGTCTAAAGGATTGGGATACTGTAATTTGTCTCCAAAGAAGTGAAAACCTATCATTAATAAAACATAAATGTTTGCAAGAAAGTTTGGATCAAAGCTGTAGTTAATAGCAAGTCTTTGAAGTAATCAGGACTTGTTAATCACACTTTTTGACAGAATTTGTACTCATGAGTGTATAAAATTGTGACTAGCTTTGAAAGGAACCAGATTTTTTAGGAAATCAGAGAAATCGAATTACTCAATTACAAATGCTTAAAATGTCAATCTTTTTTCAAATGACAGGGTAATGAAGGTGATCGAGTAGAAAAATTATTTGGTGTTGGTCTCCAGGTAAGTGTAAAAGTTCATAGATCTTTTCTCTTGAAGCACTTGATTATACAGGCGCGTAGCCACCTCTAAGCCAGGTAAGCCTGGGCTTACCAGTTCAGGGCTTAAAATAATGGCCGGTCAACGGACAGTGTCCGAACGGAATAACTAAATGACCAGACAAAACCTTCCATGGCCAGTCATGTTGCTAGTCAGAAATGGGGCATGTCCGAGCAAAATTCACGTTGGCCGATCACCGTGACCGGCCATGTTCGAGAAATTATTTTAAGCCTTGCCAGTTTTTCTGAAACCCTAGCACTTTTCTTCATCCAATTTCTTTCATTTTGGAAAATGAAGGTACAGGACAGACAAAATGGAAATGGAATGGCTGGAAATGCTTCCAATTAATCCATCATTGTAAAAAGAAATTTTGCTCTCCATTTTGACTTTTAAAAAATTATTCGAAAAATTATTGGGCTTACCAGAAAAAGCTGGCTGGCTTTGCACCTGTTAAATGCAACAAAACAGTAACAGCATTCTCAATATATCACCTTGAAGTTGCATCAAAGAAACAAAGTATTTAAAACTGAGAAATTGATAAACATATGTGGACGTACACTCTTTTTTTATTAAGAACCAGTAAAATTTTGCTCAGACTCAATGTTCTTATTTTTTTCTGCAGTTTCAGTCTCAAAATGTTCTTATTTTGTTCTTAACGGCTATGTTTTCCGTAGGGGGTTAAACTCGCCTAAACTTCGTTAAGATGCTTCTGTGCACTGCTTCACAAGAAATGTAAAGTGCCTTGGCAAGGCAAACTATTTTTAAATGCCGTAATTGCGTTATCAGAGAGCTAAGTATTGTAGGACTACTGCAGTTCAACATTATGCACGTGCATAAATTTTTGATTCAGCCTCAGTTTGTTTTTATTTTGTTCTTTTTTTCGGGCAAACTCAGCCTCAGTGTAGGTGCTGGTTACTTGGAAGCAGAAAAACACACAAGTAGTTGTTCAGACAAGATCACCATGATATCATAATTGGTGTTATAAAATAGTATACATGTGTAATATACTGTATATCAGTAGGCTGGCTGTGCTCTGATACTGTATTATCATGATTGAAATGATATATTTACAGGAATTTGACCCTGAACCTGGTCGCTATGATATTATTTGGTGTCAGTGGGTCCTTGGACATCTTACAGATGGTAATACCAGCTAGTACCTACAGAGAACGCGTACTATAGATTGACTAGTGCATAACCCTTTTAAATGGAACACGCTGTTTATTAAACGTACTACCAAAGGTTGCTTAAATGTTGCTAGAGCAATCAGTGGTCATGATTAAAATGTTAAGTGTTACAACTGAACTAGTAAACTACACCAACAAAATGTTAGAAATCTATTCTGAAATCTGCAGTAATAATAATCGCTAGAATTAAAGTTAATGTTTTAAATACGAGAAAAAATAGTTACTGCGCGTCGTTAAAAGTTTGACTTGTATTTAAGACATTTTAAGTTTAACAGATCAGTTTAATGCGCGTCCCGAGCATTCTAGAACAGATCTCTTAATACCCCTTAAATCAGTTAAAAACTATCCGAATTAAGAATTAAGATGACCTAGAAACAGTTTGTTCTGTATATTTTGAAAGAAGCTGCACTATACTCATTGAAAGGATCAACGAAGTTGTTCCACACAATTGTTCCACCACGCATTGGCTGGATTATTGCTAACCAGATGTTGTTAGAGCTAAAAGAGAGAACTCCAAATGGGTGAAAGATTTATGGAGGAAATCTATTGTTTTCACTCGTGTTATATTCTGTGCTTTACTCAGGATATTTCCTAAAAATGGTTTCTGAAAAGATCCTTGGTTTTACTCCTAATGTATAAGAAATACATGTAGTTTAATCCCATTGGTGATCTCTTTTGTCTAGACGATTTTGTGGAGTTCTTCAAGAGATGTCAAAAAGGCTTGGCTGCTGGAGGACTTATCTGTGTCAAAGAGAACATAGCAAAACGAGGAGTTGTTGTAGACGCAGAAGACAGCAGTGTTACCAGGTAGGGCGACTGCAACACGCCATGTACAACAATGGACGTTAATGATCGAAATACGATGTGTTCAAAATTAAACATATTGAAAAAATTGTTTAATACTGACATTGTTTCGTTGGGAAAACCGCTAATTTAATTGGGATCTGCATCATCATGCGGATGATCATGAATGCACAAATTTTCTCCGGACCTTTTGACTCCAAAATAGGTAATTAATCACTTTAGATAAA
>JAOBYE010249654.1:0-16474 GCA_025403585.1 Parazoanthus swiftii | reverse complement strand
CAAAAATCCTGTCTACGGGCCTGTGAATACAAAATAATCTCGACTTGAGAAACTACATTCATGTGTGACCGCACTCACGCTAGAGTTTCCCGCGCTTGCATGGGAGACTGTACTCCTTCAAAAGATAAGTTTTGCAAAAATTTTGAAAGGAATGCATGAGTCGCTTCGTTTTCTCCCCTTTTAACTTTCTATGAAGCAATACAATGATTCGACGCTGATAGCAGTTTTATTTTTGCAGTGACTTTCAAGAGAGAAATCAAACTGTCCGTGATTTCGTCTGAAATCATGACACTTACGCGATTTCGTGAAAAATCACGACAGTAATCTGGTCTGTGATTGGCTGAAATCATTTTAAGGGATGATAAAGTACAAAAATAGTATACAACAGTAATTTTGATATTTATAAACAGGAACACTGAAGGAAAAATTACATGTACATTTTGATTCAGAAAACAAAAATAATTGTAGGATATAAAAACTGACTTTAGTACAAGTCGCCGGTAATAACCCATGGGGGATGCACGAGTCGGTAGTTTGTCTGTAACTGACAGCAGAGAGTGAGCAAAATAAAGACACAAACGTTCGTGATGAAGTATAAATTACTAGGATTAGATAAGAAAAGATATCGCATCAGCAAAATGTAACATGTGTTTTCATCTCCATATGTTTATCGGGAAAAGCGGTCATTTTAAAGTTACACTTATACTTTTATTCTCCAAGAATGTATTGTTGTTGGTACCTTTTCCTTATTCTTGTCTTTTCCAAAAAAGGGTAACTTTTTTTAAGTGATCCTGCTGACAGAAGTCGCATTATAACTTTCCTGTTTTCCTATTGAAATGACGAGAAACGTAGATCAGAGATTGTAGTGACGTGGCGAAAAACACGATAGTTATTTAAGCATATATTATATGCTTAAATAATGATATTTTTTTTCTCAACGCCTTTACAATCTCTGATCTACGTTTCTCCTCTTTTTAGTAGGTATTCACTGCATTAAAACATGTACAGACAAAGTTTATGCTTCTGAAATCAAGACCAAGTCAGCAACGGACCATCAGCAGGATATCCGTATGATGTTTGCCATTCTGCTTTTGGTTTTGGCTCAATCTAAACCTCTCTAGTGTCAACTGTAGAACATTTTAGGAGGTCTAGGAACTACCCACCATTCAAGCAGAGTTACTAAAAATGTTTCAAAATGTTTCAGACGATAGTATAGATAAGGAGAATAAAATGTTTTTGACTACCCTTTTTATGAGAATGCTTACGTAGGAGCTGTTCCGATTTATTTGATCTTGGAAAAATGTCATGAATATTTTAATATTTGTAAAAAATTATTTGCAGAGAAAAATCAGCTAGTTCTCAAGTAGTTATATTTCAATTCAATTTTTTTTCCTACTAAACATTTTCTTTGAATTTTCTTGTTTTAGATTTGATAGTTTTTCTATAGCTGAGTTCCTCTTGATTGATGTAAAACATTTCTTGTTCCAAACAAATTGATAACTGAATACATCTCATGGAAGTTAAAAGTTTTCATGACAAACCGTTTCAGTTAAGGCTTAACCCTAATGTACAAGATACGTTCGGCAAACTTGTTTTTAAAGATAAAGCATGCAATTACCAACTATTTTAAGGCAAGAGTTATCGATTTCTGCAACCTAAATATAGATAAACCATCGATTTGGTGGTGTGTTTGCGATTCATTATTTTTAGTTTGTGGTCGGGAGATGCTGATTCTCTGACGGTAGTTAGTCTGATAATATTTGTGCAGTTTTCCCCAATTTTGATGTATACGCTCTTTTTTTATGTAAGAACGTTTTTTTTAATAAAATGGCTGATACTGAAAAATTCCAAAATTTAAACATCATTCTTTTTGGCGATTTGAAGAGATCTTTATTTGCTGGGTACCAAAAACAAATTAAGATCATACCTCGGGCTAAGACTAAGAAAGGATCGTATTTCTAAAATTTTGAAAATGGAACGGAGTGCCGCCACTAAAACTCGTGGAATAGCGCTGCGATTTCGCATTTAATTTTGGGAATAAGGCAATAGTGACGTCACATTTTCTTAGTTGGGAACAACCTTTACGTGAATATCAACAAAAGTTAAAATCAATTTAAATTAAGAAAGTTCAGCCTTCGCCCATAAAATTGACGTTATTACAAATAGAAGAATATTTGTTTATCCAGAATATATATTAAGCCTTGTCGAAGTACATCCTGTTTACATTTCAGATTTAAAAGTAAGTATTTATGTTACCATTAATCACCTATTCTTAGACAAAAAGCCATTTAATCAATGAAACGTGACCGGAAAGAAGACGAAGAATCTTCATAGTTGCTAATAATCGGTTGCTTGACGCATTTACTCACCAAGCATAATGGCAGATGTGCCCAAACGTCGGAAAGGCTGAAGGAGTGGTAAAAATCATTGGCCATTACTAGATTAAGAGCTAGTTAACATAACATAATGGCGGGATGATATCAACAATTTCGATTAGTCCGAGCGACGAAACCGTAAATGTTCCAACCATGCTATCTGCAAGACAAATTAAGGAGATTGTCAACAACCATACTGTCATCTGCAAGTCACGCAACCAGAATATCCTTCTTACCGTGTCCATAGATGGCAAAGATGTCGTTTTCTTCGCCAAACGTCCTTCAACATATCCTCGCAGCGAAATTGCGCAACAAAAACTGCAAAGCTACCGAAGCAGACAACGTTTTCATTCTTGGTGATGTTACTCTCCGGTCGTTTTGCGGGCAAAGCAAGGCAGTAAATAACAGGTTAGATTCTTCATAAAAAAACCCAGAAATTTTAAACAAGGTTTTTTAAAAAAAATATTTTAAATAAATTGAAAGTAACAAACGTAAACATCTGTATTGCTAGAAAATCGTATTTGTGACGCATTTCGCGAAGGTTTGTCAGAGCAGCTGATTTGTTGTGTATGACTAAAAGCTGCAATCCGTAAAATTTTTTTCTTGAAAGACAATTTAATTGAAATTAATTAACTGTTTTTGAGGAAAATGACTTGCTTCCATGTTATTGACCCACTTCCCTAAACTTTTCAACACATTTTCATTTCCGGCTTCCCTGAACGAAAGCGCGCTTTTAAGCTAAACCAACTCGCTGGAATATACAGCACAATTAAACATCCAGCCATATAAAGCGTCTAAATGAAGTTATGAACTTTTATGTTTAGAGTGCAGCACGGAAGAACGAAAAGCAATTCGGTTTTACTCAGAGTTGGGTTGTAGTAATGAAAGTTAAAACCCACTTAATATTGCATTAAAAGCACTTATTGATTTACGTCCAACTTAAGTGGATAATGCTCATGTTTATATAAGATTCTATATTTCTATGATAAATACTTCAGCTGAAGATTGAGCAGCACACGGCAATCTGTCAGAATCTTTGGGTGATCCACTTGATAAAGAACGAAGGGTATACTTTCTACATACCTTGTTCCTTCACACGTTGGTAAGAAGGTTTATCGTAACATTTTACATGCTTTGGGTAAAGTTTCAACTTTTCAGTTGAAATGTATGTTTAAAAACTTTCAAACTGTCCATCATAACGTAAATTTCTTGTTTCAGGGCGTGTAGGAAGAACGATCGTAGCCTAAAACGTGAAATGACCCAGCCTCTTTGACTTGTGTAAGTCGATTTTGCCATTTTAGTGGTCGCGTCTTCTACAACAATTTGTTCTTGGTATGGTTTTTCATTCTAGAAGTGAGTCAACATAGTGTTCGTTCTTACGCCTGACATTGCTGCATGGATTTCTCCACGCTAAGCGAATTTTAAAGGAGTTCTTTGTGTTAAATGTCTGACTTTAGACCAACGTTCGGCACATAGATTTGATTAAACTTGATCTTGGTGTTGGAAAAATAAATTCATATAAGGATCATCGGATTTAATGCACTCGCCTAAAAAGCTCTAGAAATAATGGTTACTGATTTCAAATACGCAAAATATTAAGAATTTTAAGTGTTGACTGAGAAAATTGATAAATCCGAAGGGTGATAAGGCAGTAGTTTTATGACTGGCGCTCGGAATCAATGTAAAACAAGATTACGGCAAACAACGCAGACATAATTTTGTTATCAGTTTTACAAGTTTTATTTTTGAGAAAATTTAGCTTTTGTTGCAAAAATTGTCAATTTCTGGAAAAAGGTGTCAGGGTTAGCTTGACTCGGTGCAGCTTCGAATACTGTGCTCCAGCTGGTTACATTTGCATGTAAACCAGATAATGAACGTGAAGTTGATGCGCTTTGCCAAGTTGATAACAGAGCAAAGAAAAAACGCCCAAAAATGCTTCAGCTAGACACCACCACAAGACTCGGTTTACTTCAAAGTACACTTACTATAAAACCCAGTCGGGCAATTCAGTTGTAGCAACTCCATTGGTAGCTGCCAAGGCTTCAAACGAGTTAAGTGATGATATGAAAAGTCTTAAATATAAGCCTTTTGTTATAATAATGCACATATTTAAAGTTTTCACCTAGTAGCTTCCCCTTTTAAATAGAAGTGCTTCCTCTTGCCAATTTGTACATATTTTCCCCTTTTTAGCATTTTTAGTTTATTTTAATATTCTCATCTCTTGCCAAGTTTTGGTTGATAGCTGTTACCTCTGTGACGTAATGTTCTTATGAATAATGATAATTCAGAAACTATATCAAATCTGTGTTCAGTCACCAAAACTAAAACGTTTAACGAGGCGCCAATAATTGTTATTGTTATGATATAAAGAAATCTGTAAATATTTCGTAAAATTGTTATCCTCTAGTAGCGTTAACGTTAGCACGACACAAAATAGAAAGCAAATTCAGGGCTTAAAATGAAAACCAGAAGGCAGCATTAATACGAGCACGTGCACATTTATTTCAAATGAGACGAATGGAAATTATAAGATGCGTCCCGAGGCGTTTTGGGACTTATCCAAGATGCCATATTGCAGTTTAGATCTTAGGCTCACTGCAGACCCACTAAGCAGGACGTAAAAACAACTGCAACATTCTAGAATAACACAACTTCCATAATTTGCCGCAGTGGCCATAAACAATAGCTTCACGTCGAGGTCAAGTTCCAAGCTCTCTGTTTTTGCTATATGTCAGCGTTTCTGGTCTCGACTCAAAGGTTTTGTTCATGGCTGTTGGGGCGTATTGTGAAAGTGGTTCGTTACACCTTTAGTTACTAATAATCATGTAGACTTCATTGATTAATTTGAACCTAATCTGTGTATTCACGTCTGCCATATAACACTTATTCCTAAAAAAACCTCTCGGTACTTCAAATTGGTCCTCACTCTTCGCGACTAAAACATCAGTTTTCCTGTGTGCACTATATACAGCAAATCTGAATCGTAGACCAAAACAAATTGCTTACCCAACCGTGAAACTGAACCTAGCCAATTAAACGAGGCAGTACTAACTACTGCAATGTTAATGAGTTGTGGTACTCGCAGAAGCACCCAAAACATCTTGCTGTTTGCGCTGTGAGATATCAGTTTGTGCCGTGGATATTTGTTGGTGCCCTGATGTATTTGTTTATGCCTTGAGGCTTTTTTTTGTGCCATAAGATTTTAGTTTTTGCCGGAGATATTAGTTCGTGCTATTGTTGTTATTTTTTTCCGTGAGACATGTGCTTGTGCAGTGGGATATTTGTTTGTGCCTCAAGATTTTTGTTTGTGCAGTGAGAGGATTTGTTTATGCAGTGTATGCATTTTGATACAATGATGTAAATAGAGTAGTTTCTAAAACTTTAGAACCTGGGTTATCTTGGAATTGCCTCTCTAATAAATGTATTTGCTTTAGGACAAAAGTGAAAACCAAACATGACCAACATAAGCGCAAACCTCACCATTTCAAGATGTACAGATGTCAACCGGTCGGCGAAGAACATCCTCATTCTAGTTGAGGTTTTGATTGCGGTCTTCTCATTCTTCGGTAACATCCTCGTCGTTGCAGCTGTGTATAGAAAGAAAGAGCTACGAACAACCATAAACTATTTCATAGTCTCTATGGCGATCTCTGATCTGTTAGTGCCATTGTTTAGCCTGCCTCTTCATCTCAATCAAATTATCAACGGCCAACAGATCTGGATCGGCGGAGCGTTTGGTGAGTTTACCTGCAAGTTTGTTCCCTTCGCTGTAGAGGTATCTACCGTTGTGTCCATAGTAACAATGATCATAATCGCGGCAGAAAGATTCTACTGTGTCTACTTTCCGTTTAAAGTTGCAGCCATCAGCAAAAAATCTCGTTATCGTCTCATTGCGATAACCTGGGTCTTCTCCGCAGCTGTACAGAGTTTTATCTTCTTTGTCCGAAGACTTGACGAAGATAATATTTGCATACAGAGCTGGGAACCGACTTTTGAAGATAAAGAAGCAACACCTGTGCAGATTATGATGCTCTTCGTCTTTCAGTATGCGGTACCATTTGCAGCACTTGTCATAATCTACACTGCAATTCTTGTGATTCTGAACCGTAAGAAGATAGTCCTTAATATATCATCTCGCATTGCTAAACGTAGGGAAACTAGAAACAGAAAGATTACGCTGATGGCAGCAAGTGTGGCACTTGTGTTCCTTGCAGCTTGGTCGCCAGTATGGGTTCTGATGATTCGGTTTCTGTTTGTAGATGGATACTTTAACTGTGTCTTAGCACTAGCAGCTGGGCCAGCGGTCTCTTTGTACACTGTGGTGAACCCGTTAGTGTATTACGTGTTTAATGAAGGTTATCGCAAAGCGATGAATGAAATGTTGCTGTGTTGTCGAACACAGCTGGACAAAAAGTTTTCCTTAATGGAACGTTCAAAGAGCAGCATAGGGTCTCAGAGATCAGAGAGCCTCCTACAAAGTAATGTATAGGCTTTTGAGATCATGAGGCTAACACAGTAGCTTTTTTGTTTCTTGTTTTGCCTCCAATGTGCAAATAGAATGTTACAGCTATATTAACCCTAGAAAGCTCACACAGGAAATCTTGAGGAGGAGGGGTCATAGTGCCCTACCATGATTTTCCAGACGGGTAGGAATTAGCGTAAGGCCTTTGGCAAGCAATCAGTACATTATCCACCAATGAATGTCCGTACAAACAATAGTCAGTTAATTAGATTTGTTGCCATGGTAACGTATAAACATAAAGGGTGCTTTCTTGGATTTTCATGCTAATGGAAATAGTCAGAAAACATCATTTATGGGCTAAAACTGTGAAATAATGAAAAAAACAAAAAACAAATGAAAGTTTACAATAATTTTTGAAAAAAATGACAAAAATTAATTTAAAATAATCAAATAAATTTCGTAACTACCACGATGATGTCATCGGTGCTGGCGTCATCTAATTAGTGTCTTAAGTTGTCGTTATAGTCAAGGAACAGTTACGCAAATGTTTTTAAAAATTCGTTATACGACACAAGTTTGAGGTGAAAAATTGGAGGGGGAAACCAATTGACTTCCCTCATCCTAACGTTTTTCTAGGGATAGAAAAACATGAAAAAAGGTACGAGCCTACAACAGTATGCAATCAGCAAAGTAAAATAACAAAAATGAGAACATAACTAAACATGTTGACGTGTGCATATACTGTCAGATAAATAACTGATAGACTTAAGGAAACCTCTAGTATAAATTACCACTTATTATTGTTTATTACTCTGCGTTCTAAAACTAGTGAGTTAATTGAAGTTGATTAGTGGGAAATTTAAAAAAATATAGATATTAAATTGAAGATGTTTTCCGTTTAAACGGTTGATGTTAACACAACCATATGTTTTAGTGCGCATTCTCTCTCTTCGTAATTTTCCTAGTGCCATTTATTCTTTTTTGTCATAGATCAATTTACCCACCCTTTGTAAATCTTGATGTTTTTACCCAGTCGCACCCTGTGTAGCAAGCGTTTTCATGGAACTTCAAAGCGAAGGCAATACAACAACGTAGTTTGAGAATATTTTAAGAACGTTTCGAGGGTCAAATTAGTTCAGCCTTAGTTTAATGTTGGTTTGGTTAACTACGAAACGAAACGACTTCTTGTGCTTAGGTTAAAATACAGCAGTCCCTTGTTATTTCGAACGGGGCAATCAACTCAAATATCGTTAATCAAAGATCGCATCGTATCCTTCGATCACAAATTAGACACAAATGAATGAGTTCGTATTAACTTGAAAATATGTTTCATTGAAGTATTGTTATTTTTTATTTATTGTTTGGGGTTAGCAGCAGTCAAGGCACCAGACAAATATAAGCGTATATTTCAACTGGGTATGATAAATCTTTTGCAAATGTAAACTTGGGCTCACTCCGGTTTTCTGGGGGGATTTAATAATGACCACAGTTTTTTTCATTTATTAGGCCGAAATTCCTTGTTGAAACCCCCGCAATGAACTAGAATGACAGCAAATTCCTTTAAAGTAAACTACAAAGATTATACACGTATACCAATACAATTCAGCTGCAAGATTTACCTTGATAATTATCTGCATAAGTATAATAAATTGATTTAGCTGGCCACAGGAGCTTCAACATCTTAAATGTGTCTAATAAACCGTTAAAACTACAAATTGACTTGTCTTCTTCTCTTGTTTTGCATTTTGTGATCGGTTTCTTCAAGGCTTGTTCGATCGATCGTCAGGCCGCTAGGTTTTTGTGGGGTACGAACTTCATCCGCGCAGTCTTGGTTTTGGAGCTCTGGGTACTACAACAGTTTGGAGATCGAATTTTATCTCCTTTGACATGTCTTCGAACTTTGTGAAACATAGTTTCAGTGAAAGTTCAAAAAAGCTGTAGACAGACGAATCGTACAGCCGAAAGGTCTGTTTAATAGACGCATACTGATATTACATTTCCCTGACCACTTGGCCGCATTTGAGACGATATTTTAGTTTTATCATCGTTGTTCAGCACCAGTGAACGGAAATTAAATTTAGACCTTTGTTTGACAATTTGCATTTTCTGCCTCTGATTGGATACATATTTCCGGAAGTGAAATCGACTGCCATCAAGACAGCATTTGCCCTATGTGCTATTTTATTTTTCCTTTTTCCCACTTCTCGCTAGTGCTCGATCTTGCTTGAAAGACTTTATAATCGAACTTGTTATACTTTTAGTTTACCACTTTATCACTAGGCAAAAGAAAATTTAGTTGTTGTAGTTATATAGGCCCATTATGTATTTTACAGTGACCAGTGTAACCTGTCGAGTTTCAAAGCTTTTTGAAGGATAGTGGTCCATTCCTTCGCAGATATTTGCGACTGCCATATGCCAAAAGCATTTTGAGAAGCAAGATTTTAGACTAATCGCGATCCTCGTGTGTCTGTTTACAATACATTTGCAAGTTTGAAAAGTATTCTTTGAAAAACCGTGAGCTTATTGACTCGTGATACTTAAACTTTAAAACCAACTTTCTGCATTTCTGCGATATTGATAGCGGAATTTATTTATCTCAAATTAATGGTACTTCGGCTTAACACTTTTTAAAACTAACTTTAACAAGTTTGAAACAAACATCGTTCGTAGAGCTCAACCAAAACAAGACATGAAATCAACAAACATTTTTAGTTTTCTTCGGCTCGTCTGACCGGCCACAAATTTTGTTTGTTCATGAACGAATGTGTAGAAATTATGAGAGTTCGCCTACTTTTTTAGAACACAGAACGAACGATAATGGTAGTACTTTAGTTTAAAACATTCCTAATCTACGCACTTAAAATATGGGAGTGGGAATTGTGTGTTCAAGCAGGGTTCAATAAAACTTCCATTTATTGTCGTCTAGTGAATTCTAACTATAATGTAAATCTTTGAATAAATCCCGATCAAATACAGAGGCGCTCAGTACAGTGTTATTAAAAGAAAGATAGCCAAAGAATATCAAAAAGGATGCGATCACAACAGATTTGATTCAGTAAATACCAGCGAACATCATCAATTTCAACCAACCTCTGTGGCGCAAAATTGCAACTGAGCAATTTTGAAACAAACGAACAAACACACCAATAAATACACCAACAAATCGATAAAGACTAAATTTCGGTTTGCTTGTTTTCAACTGATCTTTTGTTTGAAATACCAGATTTACTCAAACGTTTCAAAGGTGAAAACATTGCCACAGATTTGAAAAGGTTGGGTTCTGTAAACGATCATTTACTTCCGCAATAATGTGTGATATTATTTCCGTTCCCAGTGCTGAACACGAGTTCACCCCCTTGTCTCGTTTTCCATTCGGGATACGTTCGCAATCTGTTCGGACTCAGTCGGATGGGGTTTCCGACGAACTCCAAACTATTCCCTTACCCAGACCCACAAAACCAGACCGCGCGGCCTGTCGATTGAGCCTGAAACACACCGCTCGCAAAACAAGAGAGCATAACACAAGATAAACTTAAAGTTTTAACAATTCATTGGACACATGCGAGATGTAAAACCCTATGGCTGGCCCGTCTTCAGACTAAAAGGGTTAAATTGTAAGGAGACTTGCAGTGGTTGCTGTAGGTGGCTTGGTTATGTTTAAGGAAGTAGTTAAAACATACATAAATAAACTCGGAAAAAATCCAAGTTGCAATATTTGATACCTATTTGGGACTCGTGAACCAGCAGATGGCAGGTCACAGTCCATGCATCATCTACAAAACCCAGTTAATGGCCCAGCTCCCTTCAGAGTCCTTGTGGCTCAGTTGGTAGAGCACCCGCCTGGTGTTCGGAAGGTCATGGGTTCAAACCCCACTGGGGACTCGGATTTTTTCCGAGTTTATTTATGTATGTTTCAACTACTTCCTTAAACGTAAAAAGGCTTGTAATTGTTTACATGTTAAGTTATTTTCAAGAACGTGTGGTTCCAGTCATAAAGTTAAGCCTTGAAAATAAATTTGGTCAGTTCGAACTAATATTTTAATTTTGTCAATATTCTACGAAATCTTACTTATGGCAAACTAAATGCCCACAGATTCTTTATTTCTCTCGTTGTAGTAGAAGCTTTTTGCTGAGAGAATTAAAAAGATATATGGTTTTTTACTCTCAACGCCTTGTTGCAAAATCTAAAATTTGTGACAAAATTCATTCAGTCAACGTTTTGTTCAATCTTTCCGTTGCGATAGTTAGAGTTTCTTTACTTCCTTTTGTAAAGTATCCTTGAAATGTTTATATTTTATTATTGTTTCAGAATTCAAGGAAGTTGATTAATTTTTTATTTCCAAATGGTCAGCATTGCAGAAACTCATAACATGTTTTCGGCTCATATCATTTTACATCTTACGTCTCGAATCAGAAATACAACCTTAAATTGGCAAGTTTAATTTAAAACTTAATTGCTTACAAATTTTACAAGTATCTTGAAAATGAAACCTGGTTCTTCATATCCACAAAGGATTTAGATATACACGCGCTTTTCATACACACTGAGCACTACATTTTTCTTTAGTATCTCCTTGCCGATGTTGTTCTCCATTTTACAACTTTTACAGTTAATTGGTGTTTTTCCTTCTTCTCAGTAATCTATTAAGCGGTTTTCCAAAACATATTTTCTATCAAGCATTTTATCCTCAAGCTTAGCTTTAAAACGCTACATCTGTAAAACATTTATTTTGAATGCTACCAAGAACTGGGCGATCTGCAAGAAAAGGAATGACACACGAGACGTTTTTGATGGTAGGGAATTTTTGCAACTAGGACAGGAATGTCAACGAAGATAGTTGCAGGATTTTTAACTTTTCTTTTCCCCTTTTTCGTTTAACAGTCCATTAATTACTTCCTAATTTTGTGTAAAATTGTGGGAGAATGAAAAATTAGAAACTTATGTTTTGAACCGCTCGAAGATTTGAATGGTTCATATATCACAAAACTGAGCTTTTGACGTTCTGTTTATTATAAAGAAGACTGCGGAGTCGTGGAGTGGACGTGGAGTCGTTGTATTCTGTAATTAAGTATCAGTATAATGATGTAACGTTGTTGACGACGTCCCGGTCCTATTTGCGTAAGGTCCGTGCTGAAAAGACTACGACTCTTATCTCAGGCTCTTTAATTATTGATGCGTGTTTTGGCGATGTTTTTCATTAGTATGAAATCACACTGAATGATCTGTTCAAAAAATATCTTCATGATATATCTGAAAAGACATCGATTCCGATTGGATATTGTTCCTGCATTCAAGAAATAAAAAGAAGTGTGCTTCGCGTTGTTTTCCATTAGGTCAGCTTGCAGTTTTGAGAGTGATCAAGAAAAACACGCACGGTAAGATACTGTCAAACAGAATTCTTTTTTTAGCTCAAGTACCTAAAGATTTTCAAAGATATATGGTTGATGTGTATCACATATGAGAGAACATTTGAGTTTTTTTTTTGCGTTGCTTCATATCGACCAATAGATCGTTCATGTTTTAATTGCTGTTTCTGGATGAGCAACGCTTCTACTGTTGTCCGAGTATTGTCCGCACCATGTTTTAAAGGGAAACGTTGAAGAATAATCGGGCAAAGACGGATGTAAAAAAAATGAACAAGTGGGTATACGTAAAATACTTTGTTTTTCGAGGGTGACACTTGAAAGTGGTTGTTAACTAATAAACTTGCGGCCTTGACTCTCACCGTTGTTAAAGCGGGTCCCTCTCTCGGAAAATAAAAAAAACCCAATTGATTATCTTATGGGCTTCTTTCTAGGAAACGAACTTACAAATGTGTCTGCTGATAGGCTATAAAGTCTTTTAACACGTAAAACAAACAAGACGCGTCAATGTGCTAAATTCTAAGCTGTTTTTTTGCTTTTCATGAAAGGTGTACTGTAACACGCCCAAAAGACTAAGAGTCGCCCCAATTAAGAAGTTTATTGTGTAAATACTCCGGATGTGGGATAGCAGCTTTGTACTACCGACGGCTACCTAAGCTTAAAAGCACTTTTTAAAGACACATAGCCACCATAAACGCAAACTCTACCTCTCCGCCTTGTACAGACGTCAACAGACCTTTGGCAAAAACCATCCTTGTACCTCTCCAGTGTTTGATTGCAATTGTTTCTCTTTTCGGCAACGTCCTTGTCGTTGCAGCTGTGTATAGAAAGAAAGAGCTACGAACAACCTTAAATTATTTCATAGTCTCCATGGCGATCTCTGATCTATTAGTGCCATTGTTTAGCCTGCCACTTCAACTCAACCAAATTATCAACGGCCAACAGATCTGGATCGGCGGAGCGTTTGGTGAGTTTACCTGCAAGTTTGTTCCCTTCGCTGTAGAGGTATCTACCGTTGTGTCTATAGTAACAATGATCATAATCGCGGCAGAAAGATTCTACTGTGTCTACTTTCCGTTCAAAGTTGCAACCATCAGTAAAAAACATTGTTATCGTCTCATTGCGATAACCTGGGTCTTCTCCGCAGCTGTACAGAGTTTCTACTTCTTTGTCCGAAGACTTAACGAAGACAATTTATGCATACAGAGCTGGGAACCGACTTTTAAAGGTAAAGATGCAAGACGCCTGCAAACTATGATACTGTTTGTCTTTCAGTATGCGGTACCATTTGCAGCACTTGTCATAATCTACACTGCAATTCTTGTGAGTCTGAACCGTAAGAAGAAAGACGTCAATGTATCGCCTCGCATTGCTAAAAGTAGGGAAACCAGGAACAGAAAAATCACATTGATGGCAGCAATTGTAGCTTTTGTGTTCCTTGCAGCTTGGTCGCCATTATGGATTCTAATGATTCGGTTTTTGTTTGTAGACGGACATTTTGATTGCTTTTTAGCACTGACACTTGGGCCAGTTATTTCTTCATATGCTGTGGTGAACCCGCTAATATATTTCACATTCAACGAAGGATATCGCCAAGCAATAATTGAAATCTTGTGCTGTGCCAGAAAGCCGCTCTTAGTGAAAACTACAAAGAATGGTTCAGGAACTCAAAGCCAGTAGGTGAAAGTGGCCTATTAACTTTGCTTAAAACAGTGAAATATTCTCTACAAATTTGCTTCCTTTGCAATGCTTCAAGATAAATATAATTTTGATTATTGGTTAGGGACCCTAACTTATAAAAAGTTATAATAGGGAACAAAAATAAAACAACGGTTATTAAGTAATGAAAATACTATTGTAATTACCCATTCGTTTCGTTTCAGTTACAGTTTATTGAATGACAGAGAGCCTTTTAGAAACATTTTCATTATTAATAGAATAATAATGTAAACATAAATAAAATAAGTGTAAGCAATAATGGTGACATCAAACAAAACTGAAGTACAACTAATTCTAAAGTGTTGTCGTGGAAAACAACAGTTTGCACTGAACGAAGCATTTGATGAAAGAACCGTAACAGTCCGTCACCAACTTCGTTACTCTAGAAAAATTTTAATTTTCAATTTAACCATGGGTTCTTCTATTATCTCCGTCTCTATCGGAAAGTTGTGAACAGTCTGTAAGTTGGATATTAGATAGATAGATAGATAGATAGATAGATAGATAGATAGATAGATAGATAGATAGATAGATAGATAGATAGATAGATAGGTAGGTAGATTTGTAGACCAATAAGTGCTTAATAAGTCTGGAAATGGAAGCATCGCTGTGAGTGTCTGCAGCAAGAATAAACCAGTTCGAAAAACTGACGACTCAGCATTGTTAGCACTTTTTTTCTATGTAATATATTGCAAGTATTTTATCGTTTCTGAAGTATGAAGAAAACAATTGCATTGGCAATGGAATAGTGATTTAAAAATTTAAACATTTAAAGCAATGTTACTTGATGTATGCAACAACCAGTCGAATATCTGATTGCTACAATAGCTAAATCTATATATCTTGACCAATTGAATTTCAAAAAACAGCTGCTTCTGAAATGTATTTCGATGTACTCCAAAGATTATCATGCTCCCTCGTTTCATTGAAAATGCTCCGTTTTATCAAAAGTTGAAGCACCTATACAAATCTCGGCAGGCCTTCTTGCAGGAACGGTAAATAAGGTTGTAACAACTTTTCAAAGGTTGTGGCAAAGTTGTCCATAGTGGTATCCATCCGTCATCTCTCTCGCAACCCCTGTCGGTTGGAACTGGATTTGGCTGCAGATGTGCCCTCCCTGTTAAGATGCATTGGGGATTCTTGTCTGGGGGCAACAGAGGTAGGAGGAATCCGATCGAGACCACGAGAGTGCTTGCAGAACAAGTGAGCTCTGGTAAAACAGTCCAAATGTCCAATGACTTTTCCTCTCTTGCACTTGCAATACAATACAATACAATACAATACAACACAATACAATACAATACATCTTTTTTCATTCTTCCCAACGGGGTTTTTCAGAATAAATTTACAAAGATTTCGAACTATTGTGAGAATAATGCAAAATTACAGTAATGGGCTTTGAAAATTTGACATAGACTAAAAAAACAATATAATAAATACAAATATACATAAGGGAAAGGATTTAAATACCCTCAGATCTAGTGGTTTGAACGAAGTTCTAACTTGGCTAGTTTTTTTAAAAGAAGCAAGAGTTTTTGCGTTCCTTACTTCGACTGACTAGTTGTTAAAATACTTTATAGCCCTAAAAAAAGCCGCGCTGCGCTAATGCTGTACCGCACTTTACTGTGTCCTTGCGTCTAGTATTATGTCTTCGTACGTCGGAACGTTTGGCAAGCTTCGCACTAAAAAGGTTGGGTACTAGCTTGTTTAAACATTTAAACCATGGTAACATCACGCAGGCGTAGCATATTTTCTACAGTCAACCAGCCGAGGTCGTTTAGGACAGGAGATATGTGATCAAATTTCTTATTATTAGTTGGTATACGCGCAGCAAAGTTTTGCAAAAGTTGCAATTTATGAATATTCTGTTTAAAAGTTCCGGACCATACAGTGGAGCAGTAAAGTAGTTTGCTGAAGACTAGAGAGTTCAAGATTACGTACAAAACGCCTTTGGAAAATAAGTGACGAACCCTACTTATTTGGCACAGACTAGACAGAAGAGATGAGAACTGGGCAGAAGAATGTTTGGTAAAGGTCGTGTTTGAGTCCAGTACAAGGCGCAGGTCTTTTATTGATGATACAGGTATTAGCTGTTGCCGCCAAAGAACGAGACGTTGACACAGTCTGTGAATGCATTGAAAACCGGGAGGGCTAATCTCTTCTGTGAGCTAAGTGAAAGTGCCAATTCTTTGATGGTTAACATTTGAATGCTTCCCTGTGCCAAAATCAAGCCACACTACTACTCTCTCTGATGGTTTCTGCATCTGCGGCACAGCAAGAACAAGCACATTTGTATCCGAGTGTCCTTATCATGATACTGTGGCTGTACTGCTTGGCAGCGTCGAAAAGGTGCAAGAAAATCCAAGTATCAGCTTCCTCCTTACTGCATGGCTGAAGGCCCTTCATAGACTCTCTGGTTCCACTAGTTACCACACCGACTTACAAATCACAAAATCGACTGGGACTCTGCTGAATGCTTAACCTACAGTACAAACTATTTCCAACGACTGACTCTGGAAAGCTGGTACACAAACTTAGAACAAACGCCTATCAA
>JAOBYE010249543.1:0-16475 GCA_025403585.1 Parazoanthus swiftii | reverse complement strand
CTCTGTAAGTTGTCAGGGGAGCTTGTCGAAAAATCTAAATAAATACCCATAAAAAATACCCGGCCCTCAGATTTTACTACCCAAAAATATACCTCTCTGACTTATATATTGCGGTTAAAAATGCAATGTTTCAGTAATACAAAAGTAAAATGCCATTTATTAATTGTTAGCCATATCCATCAAATACACTGTTCTCATAACAGTTTGCAAACATATCGTCATTATTATAACCAGGATTACCCTAAGACTCGATTTTTGCCCAAGAAAAACCCTAAAAATACTAGGATGCGAGTTTCAACCCCTAAAAAATACGACATCCAACTGCATCACGGTAAATCATGGGCGGTTCTTGGGACAATTTGCCGTTGTCTTACACGAAGTAGCTGTTGCATTAGTTTCAGTCGGTCGATCAGTTTATTTACAAGATACCTGTACATAGTGTATAAAGTTGCGTCCTGGATTGATTATATTCTTGTTATAATTCTACCTTGTTTTGAAAAAAGTGGAGAAGTCAGTGATGGTTAATCAAATGAAACCTGAGAAGTAGAACTAACAATTTCGATTTAAGCTACAAAACGTAAATGTCCTGGAATCAGTTCGAGGAACTCAAGGTAAACTCTATGAATTGCTCCAGCTTAACAGTACTTTTGTTGTTATTTTAGTTTGATGATTAGCTTTCGAAAACTTTGTAATGAACAGGGAAGGTAAATTAATTGTAACGGTGTTAGAACTATCATTGTAAGTAGTAGTATAATATTGTATTCGTCTCAATTAAAATATTAAATTTTGCATGCAAAATTTAAGGGCTAATGAATTTATTTTTGAATTGCAGTTAATATTAAAATAATAACTACATTAGTAGGGCCGTTCCTATTAATATCCACCCCCTCCCCCTCATTGACAAAATTTTTTGAGGGTTGACTTATTTAAAGGCATTCCACTTTCCGATCAGGACTAAATGCTGAAAATTGGCTTTTTTCTAATGGGTTAATATTGAAAATGCACTAAGTCTTTTTCTTTGGGCTAATGTTGAAAAATCACTTTTTCTTCGGAGTTGACTTTAGTTTCTTTTTTCTTAGGGTTACATTTTATTGATATTGTCAGTGAGAGGGGGGGGAGGGGGTGGATATTAAGTAAAATGGCCCTTGTATATGCAGGTGGCTTCAGTGTGAATCTAGTATAATTGTCGAAAACGTTTTGCACCTGTCAGTGTTAAGTCATTATTACAGAACTATATATTATAAATATAATTTTTATTGACATGTGAATCTGGATAATTTTTGATAATAGTTTACAATTATTAAATTGTGTAGATGATTGAGACCATGCCAATTTCTTGACCAATCCAAACATGTCAGCTTTAATGATATTATTTTTTAACATTTTTAAAATGAAGCAGACATTTGGCAGTTTCACTGAATTTGTTTCTAGTGTTGTGGATTCAGTTTTGACTAAGCAAAAATAATACAGTTGTAGATCAACAGAAAATTTGATTACTAGTTGGACTGAGTACTCATGAGCTTTAAAAAATGAGTTTCTGTAAAAACTGAGTTTTAAAGAATTTTATATACTTTATAATTACAACTTAGTCCTTGTGTTCCAAGAAGTTGGATTGTCCTTCATTTTACAGATTATTAAATTTGCTAACAAAAATAAAAAATGAAATTTACCATCCTCAAAAACTTAGGGGTAAAACCTTCCACCCTTGAGTGCCTCTAAGATCTTTGAGAATGCAAAGTTTATTGATAACATGATTTGTTTCCGCAGTTAAATTTAAGTTTAAGTGAAAAGAAGTTATGTGTATACAAGTCATGATTATATTGCCTTCATCAGTTATGAATCAATTCCCTCTAAGCAGTAATTAAAATTTTATCACAGTGTGAGTGGTATTGCTGTTAAGGAGTCTTGTACATGAAATTTCTGTACCAATTTCTGATCTGATGGTACATGTATACCAGATTTCTAAGATTTCTGAAAAAACTATTTATATCACAAATCTTTTAAAGCTTAAAGTCCTGAAAACTGAGCTTGACCTCAGTCAATCACTTTTAAGACTTCAGGTGCAGTTTTTGAAAAATTATTATAATTTAAATTATGTTACTTTATTTAGCTTAATTATTATGTTATCTATCCCAGGGGCATGTTGGTGGCACAAGCAAAAGGACACCAAACCAAGGTGAGTACAGTGCATAAAGTATCTCCAAACACTCAAGACTGAAAACTGACACAGATGAAGCAAAAGAACAGACCTGTCCTCTGGCAGGGTTCCACGAAACTGTGCAGCAATGGGAAGTAAAATTATGCTGCAGAAATTCATGACTGATTGTTTTTTCTGCTCCATGGCTATCTGCACATATTTAATTTCTGCATGTTTAAATATTGAGCTGCAGCTTTTTCGTATTTCCTACAGTTGCAGTTGTACATGTAGCAATGCCACTGAATGATTTTATACTTTTTAGAACTGTGTATTTTAAAACTCTTTGTTTGCAGGTTACTTCAGGAAATCCTTTCCAAAAAAAACCAGGACAAAACTAAAAAGAAAGCAAAACCCTTCAGCCACACCACAGTTCAATGTAAGTCTTTTTATCTAGAACTAGGCATAATAATTATGACTCAGTTCAGTCCTAAGCAGGTAGGTGCAGAAACGTTTGCTTAACCTGTAAGGTTGTTTGTTCCACACCTCCCACATGATGTTAAAAATAAAAAGTTACTAGAAGTTTCTTAGGGAAAGTGAAGTGCTGCGAGCAAGAATTCACAGAAACAAACATCACAAAGTGCATGTTTCATGTTGCTCCTTCGCTGATCACGGGGCCTGACCAATCATGCGCTCCTCAGCTGCTGACAATAGGTGTCTCCACTGACTAAAAAGTATTGCATGTTCAGAGGATCATCCATCGCCCATTCATAAGATCGGGATACCGGCTCGAAAATAAAACTGACCGGAAGTGCCAAGCCCGTCAAGAATAGTGTTGCTGCTCGCCTTACGGCTCACAGCAATAATTGTAATTAGTATAAATAGGAAATAAAGAACCTTTGAACCTTCGTAGTGCTAAGCAAACTTCCTGTTTTAATTAATGTTGTTGGCTGCCTGGTTCTGACAGCAAGCTTCTAAATTGGTTGGTGCTAATTGAACTCCAGGCAAGCGTCAACTCCAGCATAGCATAAATGTCGTACAGTCAACAGCAGCGACTGACAACAATTTATTTGACCTCATTAAACAATTTACAGTCAAGTAGTTTCTGTTTACAGAAGCAAGCAGTTACAATTTTGAGCTATACTATACCTTATTTTTTGAAATCATTTAAAATGATTGTATAAGTTAGACCTAATATTGAACAAATTAAATTTGGTTGGATCACACCACACCACACACAAACTCATTCACAAGTACAAAAACACTCAAAATGGAAAATAGGAAGAAAGAAAAATCAAGAAAGGATGAACAGAGGTTAGATGTGCCGACATAAGCCTGTCAAATTGATTTGTCAAGGCAATACTCAATATTAGTCAATGTTAGTGGAATTCTTTTTTTTACACTTGAAGATAAAAAGGCTTAATGATTTAAGTAAAATAACAAGTGAACATAGTTTCATATTGCTGATCCTTGAAACCTAAATGCTGAAAAAGCCTTCATTGGTTTTGGGTTTCCAGAGAGAATATAGGAAGAATTGGAGGATAACCTTGTATTTTTATGACATACCTGTTGTAAGTAATGAACATAAAAAGGGAATTGAAATTTGTGGGCATATAGTTTATGTAAACACAAACATTGCAATGCTGATTTTAACTAGGTCATGTAGGGTTGTTGTATGTCTAAATGTAAAAAGAAAGTAATCTTGGACACAGTACATTTCTGAAGCAGAAAAGGAGGTTTAACAATTGAGTCACAAGTATTCCCCCAGGCAATTATTGAATATGCTAGTAAAGAACAGAAAAGGACATAGTTATTCTGATAAGGTAGTAAGTGTACCTGAATCAACAAACTATTGAACAGGCAAGAATGCTAGATTGGGCAGCTGGGTTCAGGCCCGTAGGCAGGAAATTTTTTTTTTTTGGGGGCGGGGGGTGGGGTGCAAATTTAGTAAACTTGGACTCTTAAAAGCCAAATTTATGGAACAAAGGCACCCATGCCGGGTTTTTTTAGTCGTTTCGAATTGCAGTAGCACCAACTGTTACAAAAAACCGATTCGGACTTCTTCGCCGTCTTATTAAACCTCCAAATACGGACCTTTTGGGGTCCATGGGGGGGGGGGTGCGAACTCACCCTGCCCATTCCCCCTGCCTACGGCCTGGGGTTTGAGGGAGAGGAAGTAAAACGGACAGTGAGAAGCCTGATAAAATGCCCTTCAGAATACTTTTCAGAGGTGCTTTTACAGAGGTGAGTGGATAACTGATGAAACGATAGGTGTTGATATGGAGCGAGGTCCGTGGTGAAGTGAGTGGTTGGAAATGAACTTCAAAATTTGTTTCTCTGTAGGAACTGAGCCATACCAAATGTAGAATGCTTACTGGAGACAAAATATAATGAGCTCTCTTGGTTTCATGTGGGCTTCCTAACCACGTAAAATCATGTATTATACTTGTGTAGTGAAACATGAAAAAAAAACTGGACTGAATGGAATCCGAAATACTGGCGTTACTTACAAAAATAAAGGCCGGCGTTGCTAAAATAAAAATTTCCAGTCCCTGGAAAGTCCTTGAAAATTGGTTTACGTCTTTGAAAATGTTGAAATCGGCAACATTTTCTACCTTCCTTGTCGAAAAAGTCGATATAAACTTTTGATGCGACAGAATGCATTGAAACCTTTAGAAAATAGACTTGACTTTTCACAGGAAGCAAATCTTCTACCACGTTGTTATACAAGCAAAACATAATAATTAAAGAAACGCTTTTGCTTGTATATATTCCCACTGATAATTGCAGACAAAATGCGAAGCATTGACGATTAATTTAAACAGAAGGTCGTTGATTTTGCTTGGAAAAGTCCTACAAAGTCCTGGAAAAGTAACCAGTGAAGTGCGGTAGCCCAAAATATCTGATATTCACACATTAAGAATCAAGTTTGCAGATCGATCAGTTCAACTTTTTTATTTTCCCTTGTATTCTTAAACCAGCTCAAATTTTATACCTATGTAGGTTGGAGCAACTGCAGCAGATATTGATGGGTTTTCTTCCTCAGATGAAGGGGAAGATCATAAAAAAAGTGAATTTCCGCCACAAAGGTAACACTGAACTATGTTAGGTTGTTTTTCCGTTATTTGCATTTCCTGTTACATTGTACTATTTGCACAGTTTCCAATAAAAAAACCCAGTAGGTTCATTTTGCGTGACAGGTTCCAGGCCCAGTATACGTACAACACTCATGGCTAGGTTGAAACACAGATAGATCTCATAATTAAGGAATAAATTTAAAGTTGCAATGAGTCGAAACACAACAAAGAACTGACTCGAGTCAATTACTTGTAGCTCGATCTATTACGAAACAACCATAACTTTCCACTTGCCACTCCATTTTTGTTTCTTACATGTTTTACGGAGTTTCAGGTCAATATTGAGTACCAGAGGCGTTTTAAAAAAATAATAAGATAAAAGCTTTCACAAGATTTTCATTTACACAAAATACAAAATGCTACCTTTTTAAAAGAAAACTTTGGACGTGATCAGCACGAAACACCAATACAGTTTGTTCACATAATTTAAAACGGCATGTACGGTGATCACAATTTTAAGCAGTTCTTTATTTTGACTCCATACGAAGAGACTCGAAAAAGTTGTTAAGTTCATACAGTACACATATAAGAACAGAACCAGGTTTTTAAATTCAGTTTTATGTTAAATGTTGTTTAAGATAAATCGGATTTTCCCTTCTGTTTTCTCCTTTTAGGAAACTAAAGGTTAAGAGAAAATTTCAGAAGGTGAGTTGCTTGTTTTTTTAGAAAAACTTGTGATCAACTACCATATTCCTTTGCGCGGGCTAATTTTTTTATGGTCAACGAAATTCACCGACCTGAGCTGAGTCGAAGACGGGACTACAAACATTAATGAAACTGTCGGAACGCCCGCAGCGTACACGTGCCTGCTCCCCATCCAATGCCGAAGTCGTCTGGTTTTAGAAATGCCTGAAATGGAATTAGAGAACGAGGTTGTTCGAGCAATTTCTGTCTGTGATTTCCATTATGGACAAACTGTGGAGCACCTAGGCAGATATCTTCCGGACAGATAGATAGTTTGACACATTGAGTCTCGTCTGATTTGTAAGCTAGATCAGCAGCAACGCGCAGGTTTCATCATAAGTATTAAAGGGACAATGCCCATTTCTTTTAAGATCATCACTAAGAGATTTTGGTAAGGCATGATGGAACACCGGCGAGCGGTAAGTCTAATGGTAGTCTCACTGGTCTAATCTGGTAGTACAATTAAAACTTAACAATGCCAGTAGAATGGACACCGGACCTGCGAAGTAAAACAAGAAAGTACATTCGTTTGTTGGACTTCCTAATGATTTCATTAGTGTGGTTGTTCCAAGTCACATCGTGAGACCCTGGATCTTGGCTCTATATCAACTACTGAGAGTTCGGATCCACCAGCAAGAAGAGAGTCAAAAGCCCCTTTGTTCCCTTTGAAATCTATCAGGAGTTCCTTGAATTTGTCAGCATTGAGCTGCATTGAGTTCTCTCTGGACCAATCTTCAACCAGGTTGACTGCGCTCTGAGTGCTGGCTCGAGGAAAAATTTCAGTAGGGGTGGTGTTGTCCGCGTACTTCAAGGTGCTTGTATTGGGGATGGCAAGATTGACAGCGCTCTGGTTGTTACTGGGATTGCCTCGAGGTACAGTTTCGTCAATAGTTGCGTCGTCCACGTTAGCTTCCAGGTGCTTACGTTGCAGATGACAAGATCGTTTATCATCAGCAGGAACAGCAAAGGCTTCATTTTCGTACCTTGAGGGACTCTCGCCGTCACGGAATCCCAATCTGAGAAGCAGTCCGATGAAAGCTTGACGCGCCCCTTCCGGTTCGTCAAGAATCGACGACCCAACGCGCTCCTCCACGGAGAAAAGATCTTCCGAACTAGGAGATGATGATCAATCAGGTCAAAAGCTTTTCTGTAATCAAACAGCACAACGCGGACCGCTGCGCCAGAACCGTCAGTGGCTTTTGACCAGTGATGAATCATTGACACCAAGGCTTGAGTGGTAGAGGATTTGGGATGCCATCGAATTGGTATGGGTCAATGACTTGTAAGATAGCACGGCTAACATGCATGAGAAGCGACAACAAAGTCCTCTGCCAGTTTGGAGAGGGTTGGAAATAGAGAAATAGGACGACAGGCGCTTGCTGACGTCCTTGATGGGCTGCCTAGCACCCCCCTTCCCTCTCACCCTTTCCAATATTGACGTCGTATCAAATAAGAAACGCTTGAACACTGAATTAGAGAACCGGGTTGTTTAAACAACTTTTGTCTGTTACCTTAGAACACCTCCAAACTGAGTGACGTCATTGAGAGCAAAAGAGAGAGGTCGTCACTGAGGGGATGAAACTTGCCGAAGATGTAGGAGTTTGTGTCACCAATTTGAGTATAAACAATTGCAAAAGATCATGGTAATTGATTGTAAGTCTGAGAGATTTGTGGCCTCTCAGGATTTGTTCTTCGTGTTTTAAAGGCGTCAGTGTTGTTCCATGTAGGTCGTCATGCTGAGTGGACGTGCTTTCGCGGGTCTTCAGTGATTTGGTGTGTCAAGGTGGAGACAGGCAAAAAACACAAAAGTCAGTAGCATCCGCTTTATCGTGTTACATTCTTCAGGTCAGAATTCTAAACCAAGAAAGTTCCTCCATAATATCATACTTCCAAAGCATTCAACTACTTGATCTTAAGTACTTTTCATTTTATTTCGCTGCGTAATACTCAACCAATTGAAGGTTTTTGTATTATAAGTCAAATCTTTGAGAACATCGTTTTGTTTCTTCAGAGATATATAAAGGGAACCGAGGAATTCAGTCCTGCAACACTAAGGAACCCTCGCGAGTCGCATTTACATGTAGTGACCAACAGCTCATCAAGTCCGTTGTCTCCCAAATTTCCTTCCAAGAACAAAGCAACTTCTAACTGGAATAAAAACTCCGGAGAATGTGAAAGTGCTGAGAGTAAACCAGAAGATGACATTGCCTGGAGTGCTTCAGGATCGAGTGATGGAGGTACAGTGGAACCTGAGGGGGTGGGGGTGGGGGAGTTGAGGTTCTATGGATTTGGATAATGCTCTGCTGAGAAATACCTCATGTACAAGTCCAAGTAGGATATGAAAGGTGAAACCTGTTCAGTTTGTCTCATAGGACTAAATTGAAACAACTACAAAACATAATCTAGAGCCCACTAAACACTGTAACACTTAGGTTTGTTGTCGACAGCAATCAAGTAATAAAAAAATATACTCGTATTACAATACGTTTGAAAAGAGTCCGCATGTACGAGATTAGGGCCGTTGGTAAAATAACCGACTGCCAACCAGAAGGTTCCGGTGTCAGTCCCCGGCCTGGCCGAGGTTTGAACTTTGGGCGACCTTCGTTCGCAACAACGTCTGTGGACTGGGACGTTAAGCTGTTAGTTTAGTATCGATCTATCGGAGGACTTAAAAGAACCCACACGCTTGTCGATAGGAGTAGGCTAATGCCGGTGTTGTTGTCTGTTAACTGAGGGCGCCGGCTTCATAGTATCTGAGACAGAAATGTTTGTGAGCCACTGACAGCGGTCTGACTAAGACTCTCAACTATTTGAACACATGTCGCAAAAGCTCACACATTTGCAAAAAACAACAACAATATAGAACAGTTTTCAAAGGGTTAAAAGGATTTTATCACACCAGGTTTGCTTATCTTGCTTTTTTTCGTCCACTGTGAAAGGTCAGCCGCATAATTTTTTGGTTGAAAAAATTACACAGTTCATACTTAGCTTTAAAAATTGGATTTCAAGACACCATTTTGGAAACTTGCAAAAGCTTTTTTTTGTTACTTCTGTTACCTCGCGCGCATGCGCAGTCATTATTTCGACATATACCTCTGGAACACATACTTGATGTGAACAACTTGCTGAAAAACCAAGTAGTAAGCAGCTGAGGTATATTGATTGATTGATTAGTTGATTGATTGATTGATTATACCATATACAGAAACTCACCAAGAAGTTGAAGAAAAAGAGGTTTTGGAAGGCCAATATAGTGGAAACGAAACTCATTCCTCTAGATGTCTGTTTCCATCAACTCAAGACAGAAGATCGCCTATCTGCCCAGCTTCAATGGTTGCCGTACCTACACCAGTAAGATTTTGAATTGCTCCCCTGTACATAAAACCGTGGCATCTCGCAGTTTGAAATACGTAAAAAACAATTTGAAGCCTGGGAATAAAGTCATTGTAAGAGCCCATTTTAAAAAAGAAAATATTACCTTTGTTTACTGAAACACGATAATGCTGAACGCTTACATCTTTTAGAGTTGTCCAGAACCTAGAAAATAGCAGATTAGTAAACGAGGCCCTGACATTTTTTATCATGCCAGGAGGTCATTTTGGCGAGTTGCGTTTTACTTGATTTATTTTTAAGATTTATTTTTAAAATATTTTAATTAGAAAACCATTTCTTCTCGTATTATTATTAATCCGTTTTTAGTATTCAAAGTTCAACCCTGTGGTATTTGTCGATGGTATTTGATGAACTGATGCCTGGCTCTGTTAAGCTTCTTTTTCATCTCTTTTTATGTTGTAAGTACTTGCAAAATGAACACAAAATCTCCTTTTCTAATCATTAAGTTTTCTTTTAAAAATGTTTTAATTGTAAAACCATTTCTTCTCGCTCGCATGATTTTTATTCCATTTTTAGTCGTCAAGGCTTCACCTCGTGGTATTTATTGATGTCTTTGTGTTTGTTGAACCGATTTCTGGCTCTGAATAGCTTCAGAGCCAGAGAATTTAGCTTGTATTGCTAAATTCTTATTACTTATCTTATTACATTTGTGTTTTAATCTTATAATTTGTTTTAATTGTAAATCGTCCAACATTCAGATGGAGGTGATCAGTGAGTTTGGATCTTCGGCTGAAGAGAATCAAGATAATACAGTAAGCTGAAAGTATTTTGCTTTTGGTTGACAAGTTATGTTAAGTCAGTGAAATATGCAGCAGTAAATCATTAAGCCGGTTTATTCTATTGTAGCTTTTTTTCCTCTTGTGCCCTAATAACACTGAAATATTGATTATCCGTTTTGTCAGCAATATCAATAGTCAATTATGCAATCACTCAAAGTTTAAGTGCCTCACAAAGAAATCCGTAAAGACAGCATACAATGTAATAGGCCCTTTGCAACTAGAACGCAAACTCCAAAACAGAACACAATTAATTAGAAAAGTGTGAATTTTCTTTGTTTTACATTTCCCATTGGAGTCTTGCACATTCTTTTGCGTTCCAGTTTGGCGTATTTTTGTACCATGTGACCTCCAGCTGTAAAGGGCCCATGGCCGAAGTAACCCCGGCTACCTCTATCTGACCTCAAAATAGTCCAGTTTCGTATTTCCAGTTACTGCTGACTACAATGACCACAGACTCAATTCTACAGCGTTAGCCTTGACTTGGTGTTGAATATACATAAATACCAGCGAGAACGATTAGAAGTCCAAACCCCCAACATTACACAGATTTGTGAATAGCTCATATCATATTGAGATTTATGATAATTTAGCATTAAGTTGAGGCTAACGGGATGTTATTTTAGCCCTCGGGCGACCAAGAGTTTTTGCTAACATATTAGCACAGGTAAGGGAGGAAAGGGACCCCCCCCCCATAAATTTCCTAGTTATTACACATCGAAGATTGAGCTTTGACACGTAAGCAGCTTTGGTCGACTGCTGTACAGGGATGAACATCGCAGAAGTATAGGACTTTCTCTATACCTACTGGCTATGTTAGGTTCGCAAGGTATTGTGGTATGATGCACAGCCACCATCTTTTTTGGTACAGTCAACTGTGTCACTTCTTTGTAGATGTCGGATGAAGGTGACATTTCCCCACCAACACCCAGTCAGGAGGGTTTTGGTGCATCTGTACCCCCTGTGGCTGTGGCGATGGCCAGGACGGCCAGTGAATGGATGAAGCATGTCCACGTGAAGCAATCTGAAGAGTGCGATTTAGATGAGAACGAAGAAGGGTTACTTGACTCAGCTAAGAAGAAGAAAAAAAAGTGGAAAAAGTATGCTTTAGTTTTGTTAACCAGTTGCTTCTGGAAGCTTATCAAGAGGAGATGTTTAACCTTTTACGTGTCAATCCCGGTGTCTGGGAAATTTCCCACCCACCCCTCTCTTGGGTTAGCGTTATACATCGAGTCCTCTCTCCTTCTCAAAGGCTTCGAGAAGAGGGCGCGCGGGGAGTCATGGGAACCGCGCGCGCTCACCTTTTTCTTCCCCAGTCCTCCAATATGTTCACTGCCCTCGCTTAACCGCAGGGAACCTCTGCGGAGGAGAGAGCATCGAGTCAACCTAACCGGGGTTGGCTTTGGGGGAGGGGTAGGTGAGTAATTATTCTGAAACTGAGATTCGCTCGGTTCTCAATTACCTTATCCAACTACTTGATCGGTATCACAAAACCTTTGGTTTTGTAGGTCAGGCTTGGCGGAACAGCTTCAGCGGTTAATCGCAAGAGAAAAAGCGGAAAGGGCTTTCTGGGATCATAGATTGGCAGATATGCAACAGAGCAAAGGTATTGTGTAAAGTGTATGTTAACATAGCTATCTCATAAAACGTTGACATCTGCAAATGGTAAAACCACATTATCTGTTGATCTGAATATGAATAAAATGAAACCAGCAAAGCTCAAAACTAACTTATTTTAATAAACCAGACAAATATACCAGTTCAGCATTTGGGAAAAAAATGTCTCATGATACCATGCGATCTGGGTATTGCGCTTTTCACAAGTCAACCATTTTTGAGATATTCCAAAACGGGGTCTTTCTCGGGTCCTGCAGAAGATTTCAAGGTAGAAAAGACTTTAATTTAAATTGTGACGGAGTAATTGTAATTTTTATGCCTGTAACAACACTACTGGCTGAAGTAGAGATGGATTTTACCCTTGAATAGACAACTCTTCGGTCACAACGCTGTCAGTTTGACCCCTCAAAAAAATTTCCAAATATATGGCGTGCAAGTAGCTTTCGTTTACATCACAAAATTTTAGATTTAATTAATTCTTTGTATAACATGTCTGCAGTCATGGATTCCTTTGTCCGCCTTCTTGGATTGTTTTCGCAAATTTTGTATTTAGCTAAATTATAGCATAGTTTTTTTTTCAAATTAATAGATAACATGCATTCACAGCCTAAATCAGGATTTAAATATTAACGGTTATAATGGAAATAAAGATAGCTTAATTTGAACGAGTATTTTTTTTCAAAAAATGCTGTTGCTTGGTTTAAACTTAAAAATAAATTTGCATAGTTAACTTTACATAAATTGCAAGTACTGGGGTCACGTGAAACCCTCCTGAAAGGCCAGAAAGCTTTGCAGTGTAATTGGAAGCGCCTATAGATTTAAAACAACAACAGCAACAACAGCAATTCTTTATTTGACCCTTTTGTGAAAAATACCATTAGTAAAACACAATTTTTAGAAAATAAATTAAGGTACATCCAAAAAAACCCATCAGGGCTTGTCTGAGTTTGATGACCTTAAGTGGTTTTGGTTTGCAACATACACAGAGAGGGCGAATCTCATATGATCTTTTGTGTGGTATTTAGTCACTGAAAGGCTAAGGGATAATCTGACAACTACTCTGGTTTGTTTTTCATTTAGTATCTCTGGCGGACTGTCCAGTATCGAGCGTGCTGACCGTGCAGGTAATATCACAGGTGCAACAATGCTCGCATCACTTCACAAGGTGCTATTTGATCTCCACTGAACAACAACACTCGGCGCGGCAGAACTCTCCGGTAGTCGATGTCGCATTTGTTGCAGAGACGAGCAAACAGCTTGGACTTGGTGTCGGGTCTTGTATCAGAATTCATCCCCCATGGTGAGACACTATTAGCAACAGTGTGAATCGTTACTTGCCATTGATAGCTTGAAATGCGTCACAGCTTTATCTAAAACTCGTAGAAGAAGTTTGCATTTTTTTTAACCTATATATTTATATAACCAAAAGTTGCGAAACTTTATTGTAAACGCAGCAGTTTTAGATTTTTTGACTTTTTTCTTAGGCGCTGTTGAGGAGACAAACATCTTTTTGTTTGATCTGTAGAGAGCTGTACGGATCATGATCAGCCTGGGACATGTCTTCCCAGCAGTTGGCAGTTTGTTATAGCTGAAGAGTAGAATCCAGACTTTTTTCTTTCTTTTTGTACATTCTATAGATTGAGTCGGGTATTACCATGAAAAAATACACACGACTAGCGACTACAAACGGTCAAAATATTGCTGCGATGGCACTTTTTTACAATTGTCCAGTTTCTTATTCTCAGTTACTGTTGGTTGTAAAGACCATAGACTCATTTCAATGGCGTTAGCCTCGACTTGGTGATGGATAGACATAAATTCCAGCGAGAACGATTAGAAAGGTTGTAGTTAGCTAATATCTACATTTATTAACAAGATCTGATACAGTCAGACCGAAAGCAATCTTAAGGATATCAAAATAAATAATCTGAGGCCAGTTTTGAAGGAGCCTAAACAGGCGAAGGGTTTTAGACAGTCATGACTGGCGTTCCACAAATTCATAAAACGAACAAAAAACGAATCTCCAAGGAAAAATGTTGTTGACGACATGGGATTTGACTTTTGACTTACGATATACTTACCTCTAAGACGGTGTGCTAGGCTTGCCACTTCGCAACCAGTAAGTATTGTCTCATCACCGACGCTTGCAGGCAGAAGCTCGAAGTGCCATCACTGCCGTATCCCATTCTGCTGTGTACTTACTACTGCGAAAGGTTACCTGGCCCTCTAGTCCCACCCCATAGTGACATGGCTGGCATAAAAGGTGAGACTCATTACGGCTAAACCTTAATGTCCGTGATTCTTAAGCTACTGTCCATTTTCATATGTCGAGGTTCTCACTCTATTCGTGCAGAGGGAATTGTTGAGGACGCTCTAACGTAATGCTAAAGTTTAATTCGAGGGGAAAAATTCTTTTCAGCTGAGGATCCATTAATTCAGATAACTGTTATATTGTTTACAGCTTTGAGAAGGTATTCCTGAATGTATTTTTATTATGAAATGTGTTGTCAGTCGAATTATAGACACTAATAAAACCAGAAACAGGAAAGGGGAGTGGACGATATATTAGTCGGGGGTTGTTTAAAGTGAGGCTGGAAGTATGAGAATCTACAAATTCTTGGAAGGCTGGAGAATTCGAACAGTTAAGAACGTCAAGCTCACAGTAGATCTTGTAAATGTTGACCGTTCCCGGTACTTGTCTGGAGGTGTGAGAATCTACAAATTCTTGGAAAGCTAGAGAATTTGAACAATTAAGAACGTCAGACTCACTGTAGATATTAATGGAATTATTGACGTTACCCCCGACTCGTAGTGACCGTTCCCCGGACGTTCGAATCGAAACGAAACAAAGTTCATTGAACCAACAGGTTGTGAAGCTCGACAAACATTGAATGTGCAATGAGTGAAAAAAAGCAGCTTTATTTTTGTTGGACAAACCGTGACCTTAGTTGTTCGTACGAATTTTAAAACCTTCTGTGCTCTGATTTTACCACTGATACTACCAGACGCGACGAACGCCATTCATGTCTCCTCATGACTTAACAAAATTTAAAATTAGTGTTCAAAGGTGTTTTGTTTTATGTTGAGGAAACAGTAACCCTGCATGCTGTTTTGTCTTACGTCTGAGCCCAAATGTTAGATGGAGAACAATAACATGTAACACAGAAACTCTTCGAGTTTTTTAACCAGTTTGCTCTATGAAATCGAACATACCGTAAATGACCTTTTGAACTGCTCAAGTCCACTTATGTGACAAGGCAGCGTTTCAAGCAAACTAGTAATAACGATGACACTTAACAGTTAACTTTTAGCTATTTGTTTTTTACAACAACTCTGTCAACAGACATTGCTGCTCAACGACCAACACCAGAACCCTCGCTACTTAACAGCAAGCCGCGATTGCTGCACTCGCCACGTAAGGTAAGTGTTTATTTGCCAGTGCAATCTGCCCCTTCCTGTGTTACGAAGCCATATTAAACTGTCAACTGAGAGATCAGCAAATTTGTAAAATTTAGTGGCAATTGCAAACGTTGAAAATGGTATTAACCGCGTTAAAATATTTCGACTTTCGACTAATCAGTTGATCACCTCTGTTTACTTCCGCTCTAAATCTTGCAAAACCAATCAAAGATCTTGTAGCACCGGAGGACGTAGTTTTGTGGCTTTAGTTTAACTTGCCATGGCCGAACCCACTCTATAGAACTCCCTCACAGCATATTGAACTTTGTCGAATGTAGACTGCTTTAAGAACTATCCCACGGCATGTCACTCTGTTCAAAGAGTTTTTGCTTCCGCATTATATGATAAAGTACTCGTTAAAAGGCCCGACAAGACTAGAGAGGAAGAATAAAAAGGAATCTGCGGTTTAAGTGGTCATGTTGCTTCTGAAATGTAAAGAGTTTTCTTTTGCTGTCATTAACTTCACTATTATTATTATTATTATTATTATTATTGTGATTACTATTATTGTTATTATTATTATTATTATTATTGTTATTATTGTCATTATTATTATTATTATTATTATTTTACTTTTATTTTTTTTATTTTTTTACGAATGACAAGATGTGATAGGATAATGCTTACCTAGTGATTGGCCAATATTCCTTAGTTTGCTGTCAACCTGCACCGCCCGGCAATCGGAAGGCCGCGTAACCAAACGTAACCAGTTAGACGACAAAGGCATTGCATTGTCATAACATTTGGATGATGAATTAAGAAAAAGCGCAATAGTCAATGTAATGTCTTTTGTTGGTAACCGGCTTAGAGATAAATATATTAAAGTTTCATTGGTCAGAAGTGGACCGATAAAGAAATGGCCATGCGTTGCAAGTGAAACTGACACTAAACAACTTGGATGTTATCTCGAGGTTACTGAGAAAAATATAATCCCAACCGGAAGTTTAACCCACGACTATAATCGCCAGTCAGAGGCTTTATTTACCGAGAACTCGTAAGAGTAATGGTAATAATGGTAATAATGATTGTTTTTAAAGTGCCCATATCCAAGAAAATTCAAAGACACTATTTACATAGATTACAATAAAAATAAAAGGTGTTCAAAAAAGAAAGAATTCCTTAAATAAAAATGTTTTAAGTCTAGATTTTTAAAAACATCAAGGCTGCAGCTGTTTTGAATAGAAACTGGAAGCTGGTTCCAGACATTGAGAACGAACGGTCCGCCGTGCTTTGTTCCGCCCTCGATAGTGTTTTGGGAATGTAAAGATTGAGGGA
>JAOBYE010249432.1:0-16482 GCA_025403585.1 Parazoanthus swiftii | reverse complement strand
TTTCTGCATCTGGTGACTCTAAAAATTTTGCCAGACGCCATTGCTGGGGAAAGGCGGTACAGCTACGGGGGAACGACAGTACAATGTACCGGTGTACCGGCCTTAAGAAAAAACACTGTTTCGGCTTTAAATTTTGCTTCTTGACCGAAAAACAAAGCTTTGGACAACTGTTCTTTGTTTGTTAACACAGCCTTTGACGCTAATAAGGTGGCGTCAAGACTGATGAAGTCATCACAATAAGTCATGCAACTTGTGTTTTGACTTCGAAATTTCATTTTTTCATTAAAGTGTTTTGAAGTTTTCATTTGCTAAATGCTGTTTTCTTATCAGTTTCAGTATTTATAATTCAAATTCGAATGAAATCTGAAAAGCTAAAAAATCCAAGATGGCGGCCGAATTTTGGACAACTAAAAAAAGAAACCAATTAGACAGCACGCGACTATGCTTAATTGAAAGTACAAGGGAAGCTGATCATATTTGCCAAGTTTCATGTCAATCGGATGAATTGTGATGAAAGTAGAAGAGGAGCGTCCGATTGACCCCCCCCCCCCCACTCGAGTATTCGTGTGAGATTTTTTCTTAAAGGTTTATAGTGTTAACTAGAGCTCCCAGCATTCTTTGAGATCTTGTTTTGCACTTCTTTGTTTATTGACCGTTTCTGAAAAGCTGCATGCGAATGAAAACAGCAGAAATCACTTACCCCGACTTCAAACAGTGAGCTGACGGGCTTGTGGTCACTGAGTTTCAATTGAGGATGGCTGCGGTACTTGATCTGCTTAACATGTTGGCCCCTCCACAGCACCCGGTCGCACCAGGCAGGCGAGCGGCCCTTTTCACTGCAGACAGGTTGGGAAAAATGTCGCGAGATCATTGAAGTTTTTTCGTTGCTTTGAAATGTGTTGTGAGCTGTTATTGATGGAATCTTTTTTCAAAGAGTTACACGTTTGTGCATAAGCTATTTTTGTAGGTTTTGTATGTTTTGCCATTTGACAGTTCCACTTACAATTTCTTTTGTATTCATATTTTTACTCCAAGTTTCAACTTACATCAACATTTACAGTTTTATCACCACTACTATCTCCTTCATCATATCCATCACCTTTACCTTCACTTTCATTGTTAGCACCACCACTATCACCACTATTATCACTATTATCGTCGTCGTCACCACTGTCGCCTTCATTTCAGTACCATCACCCTCACCAGTTTCATCACCAGCATCATCATCATTACCATCTTCATCAATTATCACCACCATCACTAAATTATCATCATCTTCAACCCTGTCGCCTTCATTTCAGCACCATCACCCTCACTAGCTTTATCGTCATCACCATCACCATCACCATCATCATCATCATCATCATCATTATCATCATCACCAGTCACCTTCATCAATTATCACCTTCATCACTATTATCATCTTCGTCATCACTGTCGTCTTCGTTTCAGCACCATCACCCTTACTAGCTTCATCACCATCATCATCATCATCATCATCATCATCATCACCACTATCACCTTCACCATTATCACCATCATCACTATTTATCATCATCGTCAACATTGTTGCCTTCATTTCAGCACCATCACCATCACTTGCTTTATCACAAGCATCATCACCAGCATCATCATCATCACTATCAGCATCAACACTATCACCATCATAATCACCATCATCACTATTACCATCACCTTCAGCACTGTCACCTTCATTTCAGCATCATCACCCTCACTAACTTTATCACAAGCATCAATATCATCATCATCATTATCATTATCATCATCATCACCACCACCACCACCACTATGACCATCCCCATGACCGTTATTAGAGTTACAACAAACTTACCTGGAGTCCCAGTTGTCTGTTCCAGGGTCGTACTTGTAGGTTGGAACAAATGTGATAAAGCCTTCTTGAAACCCAACGAAACACTTCTTCTCTTGCATTTGCTGTTTCAACTGATCAAGCTCGAGGAGTTTTGTCAAGTTTTTCTTCTCGATCAGAAGTTTCACTTGTTCAGCATCCAGATCGTTGATGCGGTAATTTAAGTCTCCAAGCCAAAACACAACGCTAAACAGAGGTTATTGTACGACATAAGACAACGAGCAGGGTGCGATGCAGCATGGTATTGCGGCAACATAAGTATACACTACACTATACTACAACTTCAATATACACTAAATTAAAACCACATTACAGTATACTTCACTATACTATACTACTCTATACTACACTATACTACATTATACTGCACTGCGTTGCGGCAGATCATCGTAGCAAACTACAGCATAGCAAAGCTCGGCACTACACAGCACAACATAATAAAGCACAGCGTTGTACAACATTAGACAGCATAATACATCACAACACATTACATCACAACACAGCACAGCACAGGACAGCACAGTACGATACAGTACAGCACAGCACAGCACATCACAACACAGCAGCAGCAGCAGCAGCAGCACAGCACAGCACAGCACAACACAGCACAGCCCAACACAACACAGCACAGCACAGCACAGTTTCCTAAACTCAAGTACAGTATCACGACTTTCATAGCGATTTTCACCAAGTTCGAGGTTAAGTCATTCTAATGTAATTTATTACAAGCAGAGCACATTGATATTGTACAGTATATCGTTCAATAAAGGCACTGGTTAGCAAGCAGAGACTGTCATACTCACTCGTGATCGACAATACAGAGAGGTTCGTCAGTGCCTGAGAAGGCAAGCTTGTTAAATATATCCTTGTAGTCCTGTGCAGGAGTATAACACATGTTATGTAGGTAACATGATCCTGGGGTGCGTTTATTATATTTTTCTATTTTGTTGTAATCTATATTGGTTTTCATTTTCATTTTCTTTTCCCTGTTGCACGCGAACTGCTTGTTTACGTTTTGTTAATATACACGCTTTTTTAAACGTCTGTTTAAAAAGCAAGATTCAAAATTCCAGAAATCGATTTAAAAATTCCTACTACAACTTGAACGTGGATGAATTAGAACATTCACAAAACATGCTTTTTCGTTTGTTAGTGTTTGTGTTAATTTGCTTTCAACATCTTACCTAGTTTTTGAGCCGTTATTCAGTAACTGCGCTCAATTATGGGATGGCTAGACTCCAACTAAAATGTTCGACAATTGGTTTGCGATTTAGAGGAGCCTAAACCAATTGTAGAATTGCACACATTCTAGGAATCCTACTGTTAAAAATTTGCTGTTTCTGCACTTATTTTTGAAAAACGATTTGTTGACTTTGTATAGTATCTATTTTTGACAAGCCCGTTATTGTATAAGAGTGGCTAAGCTGACCTGGTTTCTTCTCTCGTACAACTCTTGGTGTGCGGCGAGGTGAGAGTTGACAAAGCAGATGTGCGTGTTATGGAGGACCATCCTGATAGAAACTCCTCCTTTGTTGCCCTGAAACAAACAACAGTCAACAGCAACAATACCTAAGTTGCTGCTAGGGGGATCAGCGATCAAGATAAACATGTCAGAGGGGCTGTGTCGGGAAAGTTTTTAGTATTTTATTAATATTGGTGAGAAACAGTTTCCGAATTAGAAGAAACTAACTCAAATACTCCAACAGCCAGTCTCGATGTACTTATGTCTTGAAGCAATAACGATAAAGACGTTCGCGAAAGTCAACTTATTGGGGCTAACGCAAAAAAACCAGAAATTTGGGACATGTATTGACCACTGAAAATAGGGGTTGTTAGACGTCTTCGACCGTACAATACCCTCCTTATCAACATTACAACTTACCACCATTCCCATAATGCCTGTGGGCACCGACTCAGCCTCGACCTCCCTCACATGTGCGGTGTGTTTGGATTGTATATAGACCAGGAGAAATATCCCCACCAGCCGTAAAGACTTCACCTGAACGTGCAGACGTATAATGGTGCTTAGTCGGGGTTCACTAGGAAACTTGAAAAGAAAATGTAGGTTTCTGGGCAACTACTCATCCACCCCTCCCCTAAACGTAATGATAAACCCAACCCAAACCTTGCTCCAAACCCTAACCTAAGGGGAGTGGGTGGGGAGGTAAGTGGGTAGTTGCCAAGAAATCTATATTTATCCAAATTCCATTTCTTTTTCACGACCCTACATAATTTCCATGACTGAGAAAAGATCCCTTTACACGTTGTTTTCAACCCAATTTTCTTTTCTGGTAACTATTTACTGTTTTGATCTTTTAATTTGTAGCAGGACAGAATCAGACAGAGCAACAAATGCAAAATTCCATGAATTTCCGTGATCTGACTTAGGGTTATTAATATGACTTTTTCTTTCTTTTTCTAACAACGAAGTATCTGAGACGAAACTAGTTTTATATGTTGTCTAGTTAATTCGTTGAAAACAAAAACAAACAAACAAACTTTTCCCACAAAATTAAGTACAACTTTCCAGGCTTCAATAAAGAAACTTTAACGCTTTGGTTATTGAGAAGAGCGAAAAAACGTTATTGTCAAAATAAATAAATTGACATAACCATGGAGGAAAAGTGTTAGTTTCTAGTTAAACTTTATAGTTATACTTGATAATGTAAAGGCTCACAGTGAGTGTTGTCAATAATCCATTATTATCATTATTATCATCATTATTATTATTATTATTATTATTATTATTATTATTATTATCATTATTGCTTTCTATTCTGTTACCTATCCGTTTGTTGCTTTTACTAGTGAAAATCGACTTGTCAAATAGATTTATTGAAAGAAAGAAAAAAAAGGAAAGATGCGGTTCTTGTTCCAAAGCACGCACTCGTCAGGTGCTGATCGTTTTGACTGGTCACGGTTTTTAACCAATCACAATGCGTTTTTACTGAAAGAAAACGAACCTTCGTGTAATGCGCTGTTGTCGGTAAGCCTCGTTCCACAACCTTGACCCAGTCCTCCTCTGCCTTATTTATTGTGGTGGAGATAAGATGAGTCGTGATCACAGCTCCGGCGGTCAGGTCAAGTTCTTGGAAGCTGTGTCAAGATAGTAGTACAATATTTAATTTCATTACATGGCTGACTGATTTCGCGCGCTGTGATTGGTCAATTTTAGGTCCGTAAGTAGCCGTACGGACCTCTAGTTCTGGAGCGGCCTCACTTGCTTCAAATAATCAAGAAAGCCATATATTAAACATCTTATTAGCCTAGTTTGCCTGGTCCGTACGGCAAGTTATGGATCCTCGTTTTTTCCTTCCTTGTTTTTATAAAAGGAAGGAAAAAACTCGGTCCACAATTTATCGTGCGGACCTCGCATTCGGCTAATAAGAGGTATATATTGTAGTTCTTGTAGTATTCATGGTTCGTACTCTTTCGACCTTGTGAAATTCCATGACATTCCATGACTTTTTCCATGACCTTTAGCAGTTTTCCACGACCTAGTTTGACAATCTGTTTCTTTACAACATATCAAAAACTGTTCTCGATATAAAGTTTTTCCAGCATATCAAATAATTTGCCTATACGTCTATTATCACTCTATTATCTGGCTTTCCGTAAGTGAAGTCTAACGAGTTTCTGTTTCTTCTCACTCATTTAAGTTACCTAACCATGTTTTATATAGTAATTTTTGTTTTCCATGACTTTCCATGACCAAAATCAAAATTCCATGACTTTGCAGGTTTTTGATGACCCGTGCGAACCCTGATATTCATAAAATTTCAAAGCAAGTGTTCAAATTAAAGAAAGCTATCAGGTCTTTATTTAACTTATACCAGTCTCTTCTACCTTTCAAGACTGGCAAAAGTAAATTTAAGGGTTTTCGTCAGTTGGTTTAAATCTTAGAACGAATAACACTAATCATTTCTACTCTTCAAGACAAACAAAATGAAAGGTCATTTTTATGATTTTCACTTCTTGGTTTAAACGTAAACATTCTTGGCAAAACGAGTAAGTACGTGTGTAAAGGTGACTAGGTAAAAATTCAACATATGGCAAACATTTTTGGTGATATCACTTTTTAAGAAAGAACAGGATACCACACCCACCCAACGACAATGACGTCAGGCGGGATCTTGTCTGCACCAATCCACGGTCCAACCGATTCACTGGCACTCTGGCCATTCACATTCCACGTCCCGATGAGAAACCTGTAAGACACACTTGTTAACATTGTGTAGAATCTTTGCTGTCCATATATATAACAAATATAAAAAGAATCACAGGATGCCCAATTCAAATTCATTAGCAATACATTAGAACTGTTATTGTCTTGGCTAAATGTACCACTACCACTATTACTACTGTTACTATTACTTTTACTTTTACTTCTATAGCTATTACTACAACTACTACTACTACGATCTAAATATATACTGGCTAGTTTAAAATGGGGAACATTAGAGAAAAGGCGCTATAACTTGGGAAAAAACTTCATGTTGAAAGTAATGAACGGCAAAAACCTTTTGGTCAAAGGAACAGATCACTTCTCTTGTGTTGCGTAATGTTGGAAATAATCTAGCTGTTCTTTTCCCTAAAACGGATTGTTTAAACAATTTCTTAGCTGCTGTGCAGCAATCCTCAGGAACGATTTGACAAATTCAAAAAGAAAGGCAAAATTCTTTTCAAAGTGGCAATCCTCAGACTCACTGATGTTTTCGTGACGTTCTCCTTAATTTAAAGTAAATTGCAATTGTAGCATTTTTAACTTTTAAGTATTAATTGTTAAGTGAACTTGATCTCGTCCCCAGATCTCGTTTGGCAGTTCGAGTGAACTAAATTGTTATACATTATGTTCTTATTATATGGTTGCAAATAATATCGATTCGAGCGATATCTTCTAAAACGGTTCATGATAAACTGAGGATATTTTAACCGTTTTTAAATAAAGGTTTACTCTACTCTACTACTACAACTACTAATACTACTACTACTACTTCTACTTCTACTACTATTACTACTACTACTACTACTATTACTACTACTACTACTATTACTACTACTACTACTATTACTACTACTACTACTACTACTACTACTACTACTACTACTACTACTACTACTACTACGACTACTGTACTATTATTACCACAATACCACAACCACTACTGCGACTACTACTGCTACTAACACTGCTGCTGTTACGACTGCTGCTAGTTACCGTTTCTGTATTTATAATTACTGCTTCTAGATTCCCAATGCTTCTGCTACAATCATAAGCGGACATATCACTCACGTAAATGGAACAATGTTGACAAATTCCTTCTCCCTGTCGGCCATGTGCAGTTTAATGAACCCATCTCTAGCGGACAAAGTAGTTGGTAGGGTGTTCCTTCTACGAGGCAAGGCTGGGGAGCTTGAATTGGTCTTGTCTGAACCTTCATCAAGAAGGCTCCCTGCAGAAGGTGTTTTGTGGATGGGAGGATGTACTGATGGAATATCAAAGGTCGGCATCCCAAAGGGGTCTAAACCAGCATCAGTGACATCCCCTTTGGTTGTTTCCACATCTGTGGAACATTGACGGATGTTTAGTCAACCGCAGCTTTACAAAATCGAATCTCGATACACTCGCTGAGACTAATCACGAATTAATTATCAGTGAAAACCAGCACCTAATGAGGAGTTTGTCTTGGCTTAGAGGTTTTCATTTTAAATTCTTCTTTTTGAGATTAAAGCCCTAGGTTTTGTACAGTGGGAAACAACTACATGTACAATTTGTCTTACAATTTTCTGATGTTAAAAGGCATCAACTATCGTTTTCACCAAATTGGTTTGAATTATGAGTGTACCCCTGTACTGAATCATAACTGTGACAACATAAAGAAAGAAGGCGACTGTTGAAAGAGTTAAACATCAGCAATTCTGTACTTTCAAAAAGGTGGAGCATCACCTATCGTTTACCAAGTAAGAGACAAAAGCGAATGCATGAGTTAGGTAATTGCAATTATCACATAGGCATCTTCGTAAGTGCCAAATCCATCAATTTAAAAAATAATAATAATAATAAAACTTTAGCACACTTTTAAAAAGTTCTTATCTCGTGTTACTTAAAAGAACGCTACTAATTCACTAAATATTACAAGACATCTTCTCTCGACAAACAGCCTCCTTTGAACTTCTGTCTCTGTATATCTTCAACTGTCTACTTAATATTAACAAGCTGTAATCACATGTACGTTCCACCTTTGTTACTACCCTGTAAAAATACTATTAGAGTATAGCTTGCAATTTTTCGCGCGCGTTTTGAATGGCGCGAGCGTACATCTATAACTCGATAGACGCACGCCCGTGCGTCTATTAAATCGCCACACAAGAGTACACAAAAAAGTGCTTTGAAGAACTTTAAGCTTTCAAATGGCAAACGAAATACTAGTTGAAGGCGACAAACAAAAATTGGAAGAACTACGGAACTTCAATTTAGATATGGATTTCCTTTTCGAAAACAACCCAGTCAGTGAACAGCGGTTTGTAACTGTGAATGACACGGAAATGGACGAAATATTGCAAAACCGAAACGCCGAAAAAACAAAAAAAACGACTAAGTTGCAATGTTCTAAAAGAAATTGCCCATGCTTTAGTTGTGCATCTATCGAGTTACGGATGCACTTGGGAAGTTGGGAGAGCACTCGAGAAGCTAGATGAATCACTTGGCTTCGCCTCGTGCCACTCAAACGCTTCTCTCGTGCTCTCCCAACTTCACGCGTGCATCCATAACTCGATAGACGCACGCTAAGCATGGACCTTTTCTAAAAAGTAACCAGTGTGGTGCAAAAAAGGAAAAATAAATATAAAAATTATATGGAAATATTACCTTGTGTTGGTCCCAATTTGTATGAGTCATCCGATAGGAAATCAACCCAGGTACATGTGTCTGCAGTGAAACCAAAAAATATTGATTGACCTGTACCACGCTCAATTAAAAAACCTCTGGGACACCGGAAGTCTGTAAGTTTAAGTGGAACTTCAATAGAGCACTTTCATAATAAACCCCGGTGACCATGAGCAATAACTATGAGTCCAGGCCAGAAAGTCCGAAATACAGTAAACGTATAACAACTTGGAACTTGACCTCGACTTGAAGTTTTCGTTTAAGGCCACTGGGGCGTATAATGGAAGTGCTTGTTTTAGTTTCTTATTCACGAAATACTGGTTAATGGGAAGACTGGTTGTTCTAAATCAGCGAGTATCCAAAATGTGTAGTTTGATAAGCAAAAGGGCGGACGAGCTATGTTTTGATCGCTAGATTGGGTAGAAGGCCAACATTTTGAACAGTAGCGCTTCTACTTGTATTCCTCCGAACGTACAGTTGGAATAGAGGCGAATTCAGAATCCTTAAACGCTTCACTATGCTTTAAGGACTGTTGTTCTTAAAGCATTATTGCCGTGACAAAATGTGTATGACGATAGTGTTTCATGAAGGAATAATAAAAACAACATATTAGTTTTATTGTGCATTTCTGTAAAATACAGAACGCGCATTACAACAATATAAAACGTCTATAAGCTTAAAATTACAGTAATATAAAATACGAGAGCTAAACTATGCCAAGGATTATTTTGCTACGCTTAAAAATAAAACTATTTAAAAAAAGAACAATCCAGTTCAAATTTCTCTGACAATATGCCATATTGATATCTGTTGAGTACTGTTCTTCTGCACAGTATACCGTGCGTCTCTTACACACTATACAAAGCACACACAATCTATCAAATAAGCAATACATGTGAAGTGCTTGGTCACCTGTATCTTGCTACAGCCAATGACTATGAACTACATCACACTGTACCTTTGTTATCAATGGAAGTATTTAGTTGTTGCTTGTATTTTTCTAGCCAAGAAAATTCGGGAATTCCAACCAGGTGCGCAACTTGTCGGTAAGCTGAAAGCAACAAACGGAGGATAATTATAGGGGCTTTTCACAGCTGCACCAGGAGAGTTCTTCTTTTCAAATTTGCGCTATACCTGGTTATTCCAAGATTAGTTTTTTAAGCCTCGTGGAGCCACATTTGTGCATTACCAAGTAACCGCTTCCTCTCTGTATTCGTAGTCCAACAGAATGTTTCTAGCTACAAATTTTAGTTACCAGCACGGTAAATTTCCCATTTACGTTTTAACATTTTACACAATTCTCACAAACACGTTTGCAATTATCTAGATGCTTCAACTAATAAATACTGACAATTATGTATACGAAACAAATGTCGTTGTAACTAATAAGTTACCGTTGACCTGTTACTCATCGGTGCATTTAAGAACACTTTTTCAACGTACATGCAGGTCCTCACTTTGTAAACGTTTGTTTAAGCAAAACTGAATCCTGAAACTGCACTGTCTGGCCTCTTACTTAAAAAAACAAATTACAGCCTAAAAAATCAAGCATTTTTTTAACTCCTAATGTAGAATTGAATGCTTTAAAAACAGTTTTGTTATAGCATCCGCATTTCCTTACGAACAGAGATCTCTCACATCACCACGAAGAATGAGACAAAACTTCAAGACTCGTAACAATATCCAGCTATACCACATACTAAACTGTCTAATAAGATATATTTATTATTGTTAATAGAATTATTGTTATTATTGGTAATGCATTAGCTACTCGTTGGGTCTCTTTATCATTCTAAAATCATTCATTTGAGTTCTTGCAGAATAAAAATCCATGAAAGGCAGTCATAAAGCAGCTGCATCATAATTTTCTTTCCAAATATCGGTTCTGAAAAATGACTGAAGCGTAAGTTAGAGTATGTTCATTTTCTTCACCAACAGGTAATAGCAGACGGTTGTAGTTATAATTGGCCACTTTAACTTGAAACCTAAACTTAAATGTTCCTGATTATGATTCTCACGTCACTTCCGCTGACTGTACTACATTTGGTATTTGCCACCTACAACTGACCTTCAACTGACTTCTTCAGTTCCCTGACAAACACTTTCACTGCAGCATTCCATCTCACTTCAGATATCACCTTGGACTGAACGTCACTCAGAATGTGAAGCTTCAGAATGGTTCCTGTATTTGCATTTGTATAGAAATCAGTAAATGTTAAGTTTTATTATATCTATTTCCCCTCGTCTCTGTAGTCCTCTGAGTTCCCCAATTGCCACCCTACAGCTAAAGAACTCCAAACAAGAAATTTAAGTTTTCGGAAAACATCTTGAACTGCAAAAACAACAGTATCTTCATCACAAAAATCATTCATAACTGTAACACTTAATTCAGTTCCTTATTACCAAAGCGCATGTGCTACAGGTCGATAAAAACATTTTCATAACTATTTCTACAACAGTACAAGTCGCATATAAATACTTAACTTGTACAGAAACATACCATCAGGAATACTGTATAATGTTGACTGGCTCGATATCAAACTACAGTCACATTATACTGGTACAGTTGTAATGGTACCGAGGTTCAAAAACTGCAATTGGCCTGCTACTTACCATCATTACTGTTATTCATTATCATTACTATTATTATTACTCTTATTATTCCTGAATACTGTCTAGTGTTGACTTGATCACAATGTCACATTCTACTGGTACACTTGTTACAAATGTTGCAACACACAAAAATCTGTTAGTAGTAGTTGCGTGGAAGCTCACCATCAGACATTAATGTTCAAAGGATTACTATCAAAACACAATATCCACTGGTACACGTGTTGGGAATGTTCCAATATAAAAGACTGTCACTTTATCAATGCACAGAAATATACCATCAACACCTCTGTCCAAATAATGTTCTGACATACAAAATACTGCAACTGTAGAGAGTCTTACCATCAGGAATACTGTCCAGTGCTGAGAAATCTGTAAATGTATTACCAAGGATATTGTTGACTGAAACAATAACAAAAACACAACTTAATTTCCACAGGTAAGTCATTATGATAATCATTAATATTTTAATTGTGGGCTCAATTCATTCAAAAATGATTCATCAGTTGATCAACTGTTTTTCTTCAATTTGCTGGGTATTTCTTCTGGAAAACGTTTAGGTTCATTTAGGATAAAGAATTTCTGTTAAGGATACGACTAAACGTCCAAAACTTATTGAGTTACAGTTGTAAATATGTGATGTGGAAATAGTGATCAATGTTTTGGAAGATGTCTCTTTTTGGATCTGTTGACCTTTGCAGACAAGTGTCCCCAGTATTTATCTGGGTCAGATCAACTGGCAAGCTTAGCAAGCTGTCTGTCATTTACCACGGTTATGGATTTGTTGAGCTGCACAGACAAGCGTCTCCACAAATTACTTGGATCATAAATCAGTTAACAAGTTTGGGAAGATATCTCTATCATTTACCACAGTTATGGATCTGTTGACTTGTGCAGACAAGCATCTCCACAAATTACTTGGATCATAGATCAGTTAACGAGTTTGAGAAGATGTCTCTGCCATTTACCACGGTTATGGATCTGTTGACTTGTGCAGACAAGCATCTCCACAAATTACTTGGATCATAAATCAGTTAACAAGTTTGGGAAGATATCTCTATCATTTACCACAGTTATGGATCTGTTGACTTGTGCAGACAAGCATCTCCACAAATTACTTGGATCATAGATCAGTTAACAAGTTTGAGAAGATGTCTCTGTCATTTACCACGGTTATGGATCTGTTGAGCTGCGCAGACAAGCATCTCCATAAATGACTTGGATTATTGATCAGTTAACAAGTTTGGGAAGATGTATATGTCATTTACCACGGTTATGGACATCTGTTCACCGGTGCAGACAAGGGTTTTCACAATTTACTTGAATCATAGATCAGTTAACAAGTTTGAGAAGATGTCTCTGTCATTTACCACGGTTATGGATCTGTTGACCTGTGCAGACAAGCGTCTCCATAAACTACTTGGATTATAGATCAGTTAACACGTTTGAGGAGATGTCCCTGTCATTTACCACGGTTATGGATCTGTTGACCTATGCAGACAAGCGTCTCCACAAACTACTTGGATCATAGATCAGTTAACAAGTTTGAGGAGATGTCTTTGTCATTTACCACGGCTATGAATCTGTTGACCTTTGCAGACAAGCGTCTCCACAAATTACGTGGTGATAGATCAGTTAACAATTTTGAGAAAATGCGTCTATTATTTACCACGGTTATGGATCTGTCAAACGCACCTCCAGCATTTACCCTGGTCATGGATCAACTGACAAGTTTGGAAAGATATCTTTGTATTTCACCACCTTACGAATCGGCTGATTTGTGCATTTAAGCTCCTCCCGCATTTATTTGGGTCATAGATCAGCTGGGAAACTTTGGAAGATGTCTATCACTTACCATGACGGTTACGGATTTGTTGATCTGTACCAAAAAGTGTCTCAAGAAACTACCTGGGTCAGTTGATCTGTGCAAACAGATGTCCCAAATTTACGTAAGTCACAGATCTGTTGAACTATGTGAATTTGGACATCCTGAATTTACCTTGGTCACAGACCTGTTGACCTGTGCCAACAGGTGGCTCCAGAACTTTTCTTGGTCGTAGATCTGTTAACCAGTGCAGGAAAATGCCTGGCGCTTTAACTTACCTCCAGGGATTATAGATCAGGCAACCAGTGCACACAAATAAGTACTGTACCTCCAGCATTTACACAGGCCCTAGATAAGTTAACCAGTGCAGACAAGTCTGTGCAGAGTTTACCGTGGTCATAGATCCCCTGGTCTTGAAAGCTGCCTCCAGACCACACCTGGTTCATAAACCAGCTGACTGGGAAAGATTCATTCAAACATGCCTGTGTTGTAAACCAGCTGAGTTGTACAGACAAGTTACGCCAGGATCTACCTGGATCATCAGTGGCCGACTCTTGAAAATACCTCTAGAACGTACACCTGGATCAAAGATCAGCTGACTTATCAGAACCCCAGGAATTTACCAGCGCTATAGATCAGTTTACCTGAATATGCCTAAAAAATATACCAGCCTACACGTTACCTCATTCAACAAACAATAAGCAGGAGGTACCTGTTGAAAATACCTAAACACTAAACTAACAGACACATCTCGGTCAGCACCAAAGATCAACTGACCTGGTCAGGATCATTCGGAATATACCTACCAAGGTTAACGGTGAAGGATCCTCTAACAGGAAGAACTTGATCAAGCTTCAGTGACGCATTTGAGGCAACCTGGAAAATGAAAAGCCTGTGCACACAACAACTTAGTCATTTAAACCATTAAACTCATGACTCATAATTTTTATGTAGCAACATTGACCATCAGAGTTGACCATCAGAGTATAAATGCACATACTTTATGGTCGATGTTCAACAAGTTGAACATCAGTTGATAGTTGCAAAAGAATGTCACCAGTGCAGTTCTTGGATTTTTAAACTTTCAATGGTGGTAGTTTTTATTTATATCAAGAACTCCAGGCTTCCTATTTTAATATCATTCTCTTGTTTGCTCACCTATAGATCCCCTGTCCCCTATCCCCACCCAATCGTCTTCTATTGGTTCACAGAAAGTTCAACCACTGACAAGATGGTGGAATGAACAGGTTTGGAATCTCTTGGTAAATGGGGGTTTTTGATCAACATAGGCTGAGATTGTAACTTTTTCACAGAAGGGTTTGGTGTGAAGCTGGTGTTTCAAGCATTGGTCCTTCATCTGAGCGACCTGCATGAAAGTTGCACAGTCACTAATAATGAATAAATAAGGAATTAAATGTAAAATAATGGTACGCTTTATCTCCAGCTCTGGTCACCAGTCCAAACACAGATTCCCTTGTTCCTCCATCTGCTAGTAAGCCAACCTTGGCACAGTGGCGACAGTTAAGGAATAATGTTCAAAATATAACTGCATAAAATCTAGCTTTGACTGTTTCTTTGACTGTTTAGTTAGAGTCATTTCAAGGGCCTACATTAAACTGGAGGTAAGGCAAACTCAAACATAAATTATAAAGTTTGACAGCAATTTAACTAAGAATATAACAGTTGTAAGGCCAATCTAAAAATATGAGGGGAAGGGAGGTCATTTGCAACATGGTGCTCACTGACTGAAGATAACAAAACTCCAGGAGTTTTCCAGGAGTTCTCCAGGGTAGAAAATTTGTTCTTACAGCACCCAACCCCAAATTATCTTTCACAAAAAACAAAAAAATATCAAGTACAGTAAAAATGACCAAAATCCCCAGAATAGAAAAACTTCCTGAAATTGAGTCTTGATAAATTACAAAAAGTACAATCATGAGTCAGATGCTTCTGCAGGTTTTGGTTTGTTTATTAAACTTTTGAAAACTTTTCCGCAAAATTCCAGGAGTTTTCCAGGAGTACAGGGAAATTGTCTGTTTTTCCAGGAGTTTTCCAGGGCCCTGGAAGAAAATTTCAAAATTCCAGGAGTTTTCCCGGAATTCCAGGGGTAGTGAGCACCATGTTACAAGTACCAAATGTGTGAGCATTTTGAGGGTTTGGAAAGTTTTTAAATTTTTGGCTAACCATCAAGTTAACTTCAAGACCAACCCTTGTTTTGCCCTAACAAGGGTGCCTTAAGGTTGAAGGGAAAAGGATCATCTTAAGTTTATAAAACCTGGGGCATGACAATAGAGCAGAAGGAGAGGAGAGAGGCTTGAGCTTAGCCAGCATAGCTTTGGCATTCTGGTTGGGGGGGGTGAAAAGCCGTTTCACAAACATTTCTCAGCGCTTCACTTTTTCGCTCTTCCCCACCAACCAGAATGCCAAAGCTATGCTTGCTAGCTTAAGCTTTGTTTAACTTCAGAGCTTTCCGACAGCTCTTGCTGGAGCTACATTGATTTCGTAGTGACACAGTTGTAGCAAAATACGTGACTTGTGGGTATGTGACCTGTGACGTGATCACTCATGGATGTGACCCTTCAGGTAAGATGTTTCAAGGTGTTTTTAAGAACCCTATTATGTCAAAAACAGCAAGGCTGAGAAAAACCAACAATCTAACACTTAAATCTTGAAATATGCAGAAAATAGAATAGGACCTTTGCCAGGGCTGGGAAAGGAATCTGTTCATAACAATATCACTTAATTGAAAGTTTATACTTGACTCACTTTTCAGCTTAGTTTTCAAGCTGGATTGAGATATTTTGTATCAAACATAAAAGCAAAATAAACAAGGAGAAAAAAATCAAGAGTTTGTAAAAACAAGTATGAGCTCTATGGATCTGACATCTGCTTCATCAGGGGAAGTGAGTTGTCAAACTTTTAGTCAAGGAAGATTGATTTGAAGAGATGATCAGAAGTTCAGCAAACAAATTAACAACTCATATATAAAATTTTAACACTATACATGGTTCATACAAAAGTTTCCCTAAAAAATTCAAGGACTTTTCAAGGATATCTGACATTTTCTCAAGGACTATTTCCAACACTGTACAACATGTTTAATATTATGTTTACAATGAAGAGTTAGTGTAACAACAGTTCACACAATGTTTAACATGACACTAAAGGTGAAGTTATACGAGCAATATTTTTGCCCAACTTGTAGCGCAACATTGTTGCATTGCAAGTTGGTGTGTTCTGTTGCTCGTATTACCACGTACATGTACTTGGCCA
>JAOBYE010249321.1:0-16491 GCA_025403585.1 Parazoanthus swiftii | reverse complement strand
TCACTCACTCACTCACTCACTCACTCACTCACTCACTCACTCACTCACTCACTCACTCATTCATTCATTCATTCATTTATTTATTTATTTATTTCCCCGAAGGGAGAGGGACAAGTGCTACAGGTTTCCCCAATTACAGCAAGCCCTTATTAATATAAACCATAACGCAACATGACACAACACAACACAAAACAACACAACACAACAATAAAATACCAAAACTAAAGAATCTTCAAACCTCTTTGAGATTTTCAGGAATTTTAATGTGGAATACAAAACTTGACAGAAGATTCTTTTATTTTTGTGCTAATACAATTAAGTACATGGTTCATTACATAAGTAATTAACGTACGCGTTGCGCGCGCAGTTACATATAGAGCTAGAGTGCACCAAATATGGCAAAACAGTTCAACGTCCTTATTCACAACAAAAACAGCACAACACAATGCAATACAGTGAGTACATCACTTCCTTTTTTTCATTACCAAATCACTCCGCGTCAGGTTCGTTCAAAGCTACTTTTAAACGCACAGGGATATAGTTCATTTACGGATTGCCTTGAAGTACAAATCTTGTCGAACATTCAGTTCCCTTTCTTGGAAAAAAGTGCGGCGGCTAAACCTGATGCCCCTGCTACAACAGTAGTTAAAGTGACTTTAGTAGCGGCCGACACAGTCCCAACTGCACCAACACTTTGCATAACTGCCACAACACTTCCCTGTCGTGAGAAAAAAAACGTTTATAATTTGGTAAGAATTGATCATGAAATTCTCATCTGAGAAAAAAGTTAAATGAGTATGCAATAGGGAACCCATTATTAGAGCCGACTCTTTGGGTTAATCCCTGCCCCGGTTGGCGAACCTTGGCAATAAATCAACAAATCAACAAATCAACAAATCAACAAATCATGTCAACAAATCAACAAATCAACAAATCCACAAATCAACAAATCCACAAATCCACAAATCCACAAATCCACAAATCAACAAATCAACAAATCAACAAATCATGTCAACAAATCAACAAATCAACAAATCAACAAATCAACAAATCCACAAATCCACAAATCAACAAATCATATCAACAAATCAACAAATCAACAAATCAACAAATCAACAAATCCACAAATCCACAAATCCACAAATCCACAAATCAATAAATCAATAAATCAATAAATCAATAATAACATTTGTTTTGTTTTGGTTTGTTTAATTAGATAAACTTCGACTGACACTTCGATTATTTATAGGATGATTGAGATAAGGCCATCATCAGGAGCGCATTATTTTCAGATATCGGAATACACGTACGTACTTAGCACGGAGCAACTAAAGGGTTCTGAACGAAGTTTTCACTTTTTTAAAGGAGACCGAATCAGATGAAAGATGTGAAGCTGTTTGCCGTACTGTGGTTGGGCAGGCGAGCTCAACGTGTCTGTAGCGTCGAGAACGCGACAACAATAGAATAGAATAAAATGCCTTACAATACAAAACAATACAATACAATACAAAATATGTTCGTGTTTGATTTATTATATATAAGTTTACACGTTCCCTATACCTTAAGAAAATTGACCACTTTTTGCTAAAGTTGATAACGGTGCGGAAATGCCTAGAGTGAACCAGAACAAGCCGACTGATAAACTCGGGAGGGGTGCTCCCTATAGTAGGAGCGGTTTTGGGTGCTTGTCGGAAAACCGTACAATTACTCCAGAAATGTCTTACCTAGATAGTTTGCTACCACAAAAATATCTCTTTTGGCTCAAAACACCCCCCAAAATACTAGAACATATACCTGCGTATAATCTAAGTGATATAATATATCAGTTGAAATACTTGTACGAATCGGATGTCATTTATTGTTACCTATCCACTTTATTCCCTGGACCAAGTACGGAAAAGTAGTTTGGATCTTGGTTTACGCCTAGATTACCCTTAAAATATTCCAAACGTTTTTAAGATCCCGATCTTTCCTAAGCAAACTTCTAAATTTGAACCCGCCCTAAAAATACGAAGAGCACCCAGATCTCCTACTATAGAAGTACCCCCACCCCGGCTGATAAAGCGACTTACTCCAGGGCATAGCATGGTTTAATATATATACATGGGCTTTGCTACTACGCCGTCGACAATACAGTACCTTGGCAATTGCTCCTTTAGAAGCAAGCGCTGCCGACGACATCATCTTGGCAGCGATTGAAGCAGAAGCAATCCCACCTGATTTGAATCCTATCACTGATGCGACTGCAGCCAAGCCAAACGAGGCAACGCCAAGCCCAGCTAATCCACCAATACCGACTGAGGTTATAAATGTGTGATCTGAAGTGAATCAAAAACATTGCGAAGCATGAAACATTAAAAGAAAATCATACGGAATGACCTAAGTATAACGACATTATTATCACAACAGTCTCTTCTCGTTAACATTTTTCTCGGAAAATCTAGCGATTTGACAAGTCATTTGAGTAAAAATTATTATTCCGAAGTCTTTCCCAACTTTTCCTCGAATATGTTTATTTTCGTTAGTCTAAACCAGTTACAGATGAAGCTAATTACGTTCTTTTCTATAAAGTACACCGCTTCATCATATATATCTAGAAAAATCACTCAGTTTAGTAATGGTTAACTGAACATAGCCGGCCTTCCAAACATATAGCCTATAGGCCCTCGCGCAACATCAGTGGGAAAATATCGTCGTGTATCACCTTTCATTACGTTCAATGCGGCTATAAATGTAGAATCTTCACTCCATGTATACTTAATATTTGTAGGCGATTCCTCACCGGCAAAGGTAGCTAGCATTATATAAGCGAGCAAAACGGAGAGAATCGGACGTGAGCAAGCAAACTAAAACTTGTCAAGTCGATCACTCACTTGGATACCGAACCTCCCGGCTGATCCTCCACTAATCACTATTCGTTTGTGGTCTATTATTCCATGTGAATGGTACATATTAATTTGTACTAGAGGGAAGGAGGAGAGGAATCTTGGAACCTTCGGCTTCGATTAACTGAAGGCCAAACTTTGTTGCTGTTTTATCGGTTTGTGACTTATTCTCGCTTTAGCATAAAGTCTGTCTGCTAGTTTTATGGTTTCCGAATTGCAGAATGTTTGGCTTACGGTTATACGATATATTAGAGATTTTGAGCACAAAGTACACGTGAAACGGCGAACGGCAGGAATAGAACTGATTCTTCGCAGTAATGTTTTCTAAAATTGTATAACCTTCCCTATCTTCTCTAATGGTCAAAAAATAACAAGTTTCGTAGGAAAAGTGGACTGTTAAGCAGTCTAGTCCACTGGAAAATTCAGTTACGAGATCATATCTGCCGTTTGCTGTTTACGTCTTGTTTAGTACCTTTTGCTGTTGCGGCCAGCGATGTAAAATTGTCACGAAGCTTGTCCATTTCGTTTTTCTTTGCTGAGATACAGCGTCAACCTTAAAGTGAAACTCTTCCAGGAAACATCAAATGATTAGGTTTCTCAGTAAAATCCTAAATTTTGATTGGTTGTTGAATTAATTCGTATAATGAACGCAGGGTCTGTCGCTCAAAGATCACAATACGTTTAAAAATGTCATTAATATGAATACCACTACTAAATATGTATTACCAAACACTGACAACGTACACAAGGACTGTTGCACAAAGATCTCGTACAAACGCTTATAAAATGTTAAAAAAGGTAATCTAATATTAAACTATGAATTCCAAGATATGCCTGGGTACCCCGTGGGATTCCACAGACTGACCTCTTCAACGTCAAATGTCACGACCGGTAATACTGTCACCAAGTATTTTAACTTCAGAGTTCATATGCCAATCTAAGTTTAAAGAACTTTTAAAAACTAAAATCCATCAGTAAGTATAGCAAGAACCAAGAAGGAAGGGTGCTATGTTGGAATAAGTGCTGGCCATTTCCAACAATCACTTTGAATGTAGTTTGGCTTCAAGAACTGACTGTTGTTATCTTTGATAAACAAACTGTGCACTTAAAATGAAGGACAGAGAAAATTGTATGTACAAATAGTTTAATATTTCAAAGTATTTTCACTAAAAAAATGCATATAATCAGAGTATAGTTATCACTTCCCGTGTTTATAGATGCTTAAAGCTTCAGCTGCAACTCCCATGAAGTCTTGGTTTGTATTCTCTATGAGAAACTACACGAGTTTTAAATTTGACAATAAGAAATCTGAATTTCTAGACCATATTAAAAACCCATTGCATAAAACAGTTTCTTCAAAATTTAGATTAGGAAATCACAAATTACAAATAAGAACTGGAAGATTCACAATACCCAAAACACCAGCAAATATAAGATATTGCCCCCATTGTAAAAATTAAGTAGAAGATGAAATTCATTTTCTTTTAAGTGCACTCTTTATAATGGTTTAGGAAACGAATTTTTCGTCAAACTAACAGATTCTTACAAAATATTTACCCGTCTCAGTGATGCAGATAAAATAATTTTTATTTTCAGCAATACTGACGGAAATGTGAATAGGCTATGTGCTTCTTTTCGGTACAAAGCAACAGAAAAACGACACAAGTCGTATAGTTGAGCCATCTCTTCCCTTTAAATATCGTTTTATCAATGTAATTTAGTTAATAATTACTTTTCTTTTATACTTACCCAATCAGTTTTAGCGAGGTAAAACCATGTATACTTATGGTCATACCTAATAAATGTTGTTGTTGTTGCTGTTGTATTGAAGGTGCTTTTGCAAACTTCCTTTCAAAAGAAGCTTTTTCCACGATACAATGGCTATCATCTCCTTTGCCAAAGGGCCTTTCAAAGGCATCTGGTGGAATCTTGCTTTTTAAAGTTAGTGAAGCTTTCCTCTTAATGAGAGCGTTTCTGGCCACGATTATAGCTCCCCTCGCACGTACACACTCACATATACAAAAACGTTCACTATCTTATACATTCACTCCACACATTCACACATGTATGTGCTCACACCCATGCGTACGTACCAACATACATTTACTTCACTTCGTTCGGAAACAATGTTCAGCAACTTAAAAAATGCACGCAGTTCAATTTTTAGTTTCCACACTAGCAGGGCCGGCGGAGCAGGGGATTTGGCAGATCGGGAGGGGGTGGCATGTCCTCTCCATAAATTGCTTCATGCTTAGGTTACAGGGCCGTAAGCAAGGGGTAGGGCCGGTGGGGCCCGTGTCCCCCCAGTTTTTTCCCCAGCAAATGTGTCAAATGTATCAAGCTCCAAGTTTGAGAAAAACTTGTCATATTTTACCAGTTTTAGACACTCTGATTTGTTTCAAATGGTGCTTAAAACCCAGGAAACACGTTTTTAGATAAACTAATTTTCAAAAAGTTTCCCGGGGGAGCATGCCCCGGACCCCTCTAGAAGACTCGCACCTTCGGCTTTTGGCGGTGCCCCCCAGTTTTTCAAGGCTTGCTACGGCCCTGTGTTATCCACTTTTTGTGGATCTTTGGCCAAGATATTACAGAAAATCAGGGCGTCCTGCACAGCACGATTCATCGCTGTAGTAAGTGCAAATTATTTTTTAAAGTTGCACCTCTGTGAAATTGCTTAATTCAAAATATTTTCAACATTTGTTTATCAAAAGTTGAACTAAGAGAGCATATAGAAAACGAGTTGTTAAAGTCTGAACCGAGCCTCCTCCAGGCACCTCGGTTGGCATTTTCCTGCAAATCCAAGATAATTGACTGCGACTTCTTTATTCGACAAGTTCAACTGTATACTTAACTTCTCCGCAACAAGATCTAGATCGAGTCTTTCCTAAATCCAGATAATAATAATTAATAATTTATTCATTTATACCGCGCAAATTCAACCATGCGGTTTTCAAATGCGCCTTTAGATATGGTCAAAGTAATCATTGAAGGCCGCAGGTTTTCAAATGCGCCTTTAGATATGGTCAAAGTAATCATTGAAGGCCACAACTTGATCATATCGCTTGGTAGAAATCTCGTTAAGATATTGCTGCTATCTACAGGCACTGCAATTTATCAACATTTACGCCCGAGTAGCTGATTCGGCGAAGCAATCTCGAAAACTGATTGGCATAAAACTGAACCAACTGGTAGAAAGCACTACCCTTCCTCAGCGGATAACGAACTAGGAAGACTCAGCAGGGGCGGTTCCAGAAATTTTAGAAAGGGAGGGGCGGGACCCTAATTCTGGAAAGAGCGGGCCGGAAAACAACATTTGGAAGATAATTTTAGTGATTTTCTTTCAAAACTTTTGCAAAACGTTTGACAAAAAACGGAGCCGCGGCCCCTTCCCTAAATCCGCCCTTTGACTGTATAAGTATTTGACTAAACTCTTTCCAGTGGAGCAAATATTCTTTTTATTTAGAGCACTGGGACACCAAGTGACAGAAGACAATAACCTTTCTACTCATAATAATGTTCTCTGTAAATAAAATGCAGTACTTTAAATAACACAATACTTTTCTCTTACAGTTCTGCCAGCAGAACTGCTCAGAAACGAGTGCTGTTCAAGTCGCGTTAGTAAAAACAACACAAAACTGGCGACGAAGATATCTGAATGTCACAAATAAGCCAGCGTCAGTGCGAAAAGAAGTCGATTTGACCACTTACGGGAATCAGTGTTGTTAAAAGTCAAATTTTCACAGTGACAAGATCATGCTCAACAAACTTTTGGTGTGTAACCAATATAAACCAAAAATAAGTAACCCAGTTTGCCTTCTATCAATTATCTACTCTTTCATAGCATTAAATTACAATACAGTTCATACAAGTAACGCGTTCTTGGGATCACAAGAGTTCACAGACAGTCCAATAATTTTTACAGTTGACAAGTATTCTGACTTATAGTTATCCAATTGTTTCTGTCCTCTCAAATTTAAATCTACATAATTATGTTTTGGGTTCGAAACACTAGCATACTGCACCTACTGTATACAAACAGCTACAATAATTTTAAGCTTTTTTTACGAAGTCTTAATAATTTATACTGCAGTCAATATGAGACTATACTTAAGGATGTTGTACAACGGCTCTACAAAAAGATTTCATAGCAAATACGACGCAAGTCGGAGAAACTGTGAGATGACAGCAAGGAAAAGAAAATAATATAGTTCTTGCTGCTGTACAGCATCATGTTGAAACGACAAAAAATAATATATAACAAAATCAACCGATTAACCGACACTTTAGCCGAAAAGATAACTGAAAATACTTTGACAGCCAAAAAAAATGAGTTAGAACCGGTGTTCATTTTAGTACAAAAAATACAATCTGGCACGTTCCATTAACAACTTTACCCTTGATCAATTTGATATTCAAAGACTTGACAGTGTGTGCAAACAGATGGCATGCTTGAATTTTGTATGATGAGGAAAAAAATAACGATTAGTTTTGTTTAATACAACTTCGTTAGGTTTTTAAAACTAACTCAGATTTTTATCGACTTTTTACCATTCAACGTACGGGAAAAACTTTGTCATTTCGATATACAGTGGATGATATTACTGTATATTTGATGTATTTCATAAGTAAATATTCAAGTTTTTATCTAAAGTTCATCCCTTCCTTTCAAACCACTTCAGATGGCTTAAACAATCTTTACTTATCCCTGACTAAATGAAACCTGGATCATAATAAATAGTAATAAACTAAGAACCTTCATACTGTAAGTATGATCAATAGAGCTAAACAAATAATGTAATGACTTCCACCCATAAAAAATAAAGTAATCTTACATTGTACCCCTAATTTGAATACTACCACTGCTACAATAACTCACTGATATTATTGCTCCAAAAAATATATTTTTATTCCAATTTAAAAACGTAAATCAAAGAATAAATGAAACCAAATATTAAACTTTACTGCCATCTCACAGTTGCTCTATGTGCTTAAAATGCCCTTAATAATAACTTAAAGAGACTGTTGCCTAAAGATTCCAAACAACAGCAAGACAACTTCATGTAGTATCTACAAAAGGTCATAGCATAATCCCATCCAGGTTATCTTCGCTGCTGTAGTCGGCATCATTCTTGATCACTTCAGTGTCCTCCTCCTGGTCTGAGCTGCTGGCTGACACAGACTCCACATCATCTCTGTTAACAACTGGAAGGAGATTCTGTTCTGGTCTCAACCAGGGTTTTAAACCTGGTTTGTTCTGAGATTTCCACTCTGGGTATCCTAAGGTTGCTTTGTGCAACTTTAAAACAGCCTGTAATTGTACAAGAAAATGTCATTAACTGCCAATTGAAAGAATGCCCAGGTCTTTACTTTTGAACCACCTCTCAAAAAGCCATACATCAAAAAATATCATTTTTAACTGACAATTGAAAGAGCACCCAAGACTTAATTTTTGAATCACTTGTCAAGAAAGCCACATACATCCACTTAAATGTGGATGACTACTCATTTTGCTTCTCTTGAACAGTAGAAACATTTGGTGCTACGTATTCCTCAGAACTCAAAAGCTATTATTTTCCATTGCCTGGAGGTGTGGCAGAAAAAACTCACCTTTGGTGCTATTTTTTGAGCAGCTTTGTTCACAACCCATTTGGGGAGAATTCCTGAAAGTTGCAATAAACACAATAGTTACAAGCAATACTATTTGGTGTACATACACTATTTATCTCTCGCTATTTCAACACCAAACTAAAAAGGACTGCAGGACTGTCCAAATAATATGAACAATGCCTAATGGATATCAGAATATGTCAGGGGAGTTTTGGGCACATGTAGTTAGAATTCTCTTCTTGTTCATAATGCCTAGGCCTTGTTATAGCTCAGATAAACTTATTATAATTATCATGTCATGGCAAGCTAAAACTTTTAGTTTAGTTACAGTTTTCTTTGTAAAAATAGTAATTCAAAAAATTAATAGTTTACTTTGCACAACAGAAGTCTTGAAATCATATTAACTAATCATACTGATATGAAAGAATGTACTAACACGGAACTGACCAAACAATTTGGAGCATTAAAACATGTTGTTTGACTTATGTACAGTTAAATATATCCAGTGCAAATTGGTTACTGATTTTACCTTTTTGTTTACGAATGCAACCAAGCTTGCATAAAATAATTATCTATACTTATAAACTGTATACATGTACCTTTGAAGTCGACTTGTGTGACATATGTTAAGACACAGCTGTTAGCATCAACCATCCGTACAACATAACCTGTCAATTTTGAGACACCTCGCACAAAACCTTTCATGACAGGTGCTTTCTGCAGAAAAGGCAAAAAGACAAAGACTTAATATGAAATATACCTACATGTAGCTGTGAGCCAGAACTGTCTCAACTCATGATTCATATATCATGGTGCTCACTGACTGATGATAAAAAACTCCAGGAGTTTTCCAAGAGTTCTCCAGGGTAGAAAATTTATTTTTCCAGGACCCAACCCCAAATTCTCTCTCACCAAAAACAAAACAATATCAAGTCATATCTTCAGCTTTCCGGTCAAAGCAAAATGGGACAAAAACGACCAAAATCGCACCAGACTGCTACGGGATCACAGCAGCAGTATTAAAATAAGTATTGCAAGCTTTCATACCTTATGATGTACAGTGTGGTTGAAGATAATGAACTCTCCTTCTCTATAGAACCAGGATCGCTGTGTTACAAAATCTCTATTCTTCATTGGTGTCGGACACTTTACTGCAAGATCAAAATTACAAGAATTTAGTTAAACTTCAAACATGTACAAGATTCCACCCCTTGACCCTTTTAGCCCCAAAACAACAAATGATGTATTGCTAAATTCTCCTAAATTGGTATCCATACTTTGCTTTTAAACAGTTTGGCGGAGTTTAGCTTTTTATATTGGATAGCTTGCAGTGTGTGATCAACTTTCATGCTTTCACAACAAACAACTTATTTTGTATTGATATTTAAAGAGAAGAGAGATATTGGCTGGGGCTGAAAGAGTTTAAAACAAATAGTGCAAAATGAAAAGTACAATCATGTACCAAGAAAATTTACACTGCTTACTTACTTGAATAATAACCTATGTCATTGCCACTATCCAACTGGCAGATTTCATAACATTCAATCATATTTTCATCCCAAAACTTCCTGTAGTCTGGGTCATGAAGCACATCATACAGGACATCTATCGGCACGTCATCCAGACATGCAACCACCTGGAATGACAAAGAGCAAGTGTAAGACTACAGACCCAAACTACACTACAATCTGTCTCAGGCCCAGTGGAACCGGTCCGGTTGGGTCGGCCATGGTCGGAACAACTTTTGAATTTCGTCGCACTTTTTTTCAATTAAAAAAAAAACAGAGAACTTTTTAAGACCAAAATTCTCTCTGAGAATGTGCCAAATGTGCATTTTAGAGAAGCTAAATTTCAAAAATTTCCCAGGGGAACATGCCCCCAGACCTCCCTACTGTACTTGCGCCTGTAGCACTCAATCCTATTTTAACCAGACCAACTTGGTCAGTGAGCTCAGCGTCAAATACAGTCTCTACACGCAGGCAATTGCAAGGGAAAAACTGTCTCATATTTCATATCTTAACAAGACATCCACAATCCTTTTTTCAAAACTTTTCCCATGCTTTTCAATACAAATATCTTCTGCACATAAATCTGTAATCTGTAAACTTGTATGACATAAAAAAAATTAAATACTGTATTAATTATATTAATTAAAACAATGTACCCTGTTAGAATCGAAGTAACTCAAATGAGGCATACAATCATGTATTTAGATATACCTGTAATGATATTAATGTGTCAAGATAAATTGCTCTAAAAATATCTTTGAGCAAAAGCCTTAGAAAGGAAAATTAATGTGCCCACATAGAGAAAGGGAAAAAACCTCTTGACACTGGCAGGAATCGAACCCACAATCTCCAGCACACATTTCTGTTGTTCAGATATACCAACTGAGCTACAAGGCCAGATGGGAGCTGGTTGTGGGCAGTTAAGATGGTAGTGAAGAGGCAAATGGACATCCAAGCAGGGGGTAATCAGTAAGGTTTGGCCACTGAGCACTAACAAACAGATAAAATCAGGGCTCGATTTTTATGATTGTCTGGTCATCAGAGACAACTGAAATCTTTGTGGGCCAATCAAGAGCAGTAGCTTAGTTGTCCTGACTAGAACCAACTGACTGATATATGTTACAAATTCGTTTGGTTTAGTTTACTTTTATTTAAAAAATTAAATGGAAAAAAGTATAAAACACGCTGAAACACCTTTTGTAGCTGTTTGAGTCACTTTATTTAGGACGACCTTAACTTTTGAGGGACGACTAAAAAATAAATCTTGGTTGCCCCATGTACAACAAGAAATTTTCCTTAAAATGAAAGTATTTAGCCTGATTTTAACAGTAAACTTTTCATGAACCAAGTTCAAATATTACATAAAGGTTCAGTGCATTTGAACTTGGCCTAAGAAATGCAGGCATTCTAATTAAAGGATGGTATTATAGGAGAGCAGAAGGTAACTCCCCACCTACTCCTCCCCTAAACTTAAAGTTGAACCTAAAGCCAACCTTGCTTCTAATGCTAGATTAAGGGAGGGGTGGGTGCCCAGAAAACTATGCACATTGATAGTAAGGAAACTTTTACATAAAATTTTTTTGCTAAAATCTAAATAAGCATTTATTTGTTATAAAGAACAATAGAGTTCACTCAAGCACACATTTATCCTTATTACTGTATAGGTTTTAAAAAGTGGTCAAGTTATGTGATCTAAAATGGAGTCTTCCTGATTCTCACTGTACATGTAAATGAAAAATTATCTTGTTTAGGTGGGAATCACTCTGTCAAATATATTATATGGAAGTATTAAAAATTTATTTTCTAGCAATTTAAAGAATGTGAACTTACTTACTTAAATAATATATCATATTTCTTTATAAAAACAATTTTAAAAGAATGTTCATCAAGACTCACATCACCCAAAATTTAAGAACAACTTGATACTAGGAAGTTTTAGAGACATACATGCACAAGACGTTAAGCCAAAAAGCCAAAATATTTGTAATATATACAGTAACCATGAACCTGTCACAAACTTAGATTGTTTTCATTTGAAACTTGTTGCCAAGGCTTATACTGTACTCTGGCGGAGAAGTTGTGCTCATTTTTGGATTTTTTAAACTATAGATGTATGTTGCAAAATTGTTAATTACAAAAATAACAATTTGAGGCTGTGTGAGAACAATGTGCCTCAGCCAAATTGTCTGGGTCTTAAAAATTCAAAAAAACATTAGCATGTCAGTACAGCTGTGGTGGAAGATCACAAACCCCAGATATTAACCGTTGCTGCCGTAAAACAGAGGTTAAAGACAGACTACCTTAGCACAGATCAACTAGCAAAACTGTGTTAATCCAAATCAATATTTCAAACCCCCAGGAAGTTGCTTCAATTTCCAGCCTATAGGGGGTGGCGTATACTTGATCATAAATTTGCTGTATACATAAAGGCCAAATTCAACAATTGATATTTGTTGCTCGTGATCAGTAAATTCTTTATTTTGATTTGAAATGAAAATGAAGAAGAGATAACAAGTCATTGAAGCTTTTTAGTTCAACAATAACTGTGGTATTTTACCCATTTTAGAGATATATTAACTCCAAGTGAAAATAAACACATTTAGTAAACATTGTTTACAATTCTAAATTTCTTTTGACCATCTCTGTGCCTTGGGGCGATTTCAAGCGAACATATTGATATGGTTATATGTACATCAAGTTATGTAAGAGCACGAGTTTTCACAAGATTCAGATACAAATCTGAAATAAAACGAACCAGACATAATTCGTTTAATTACAAACAGGGTATCCACAGTAGAGAGAGTTTGATTGAAAATTTGATTTTATCTCTCGTGGTCTTCTCTATGGGGAATATTGGTAAGAAAAACACAGATGATAAAATATCTTTATTTTTTGCTTCTGCGCCAGTGTAGATTTGGAAGAACAGTTTCAACCGCATCGAAAATCGTTAGCAGTTTCTTAAACTTAGCAGCTAATGGATAAATTTTACTAGTATTTCGACTTCGAGTTTTCTTTTTCATTCGCGTGTGGGTGCAAACATAAATTTTCAGTTGTCCTCGTGAAATATTAAAGAGGCGATTTTTTAATCTCCAGCATCCAGCGATTGGCGACAAAAAGCATGTTCAAACTGCAAACAAAATGGCAAAAAAGTACATTAAAACTCATCAAAACTTCTCGGGAAGGCATGGGTCCAGATAACTAGAAGACTTTGTAAAAATCGATTCGTCGAGGAGAGCCTCTTTCAGAAGGGCACATGACATTGCCGCGATCAATACACTACATTTCGCGGTTGAGTTTGGTGTTTTCGCGCCAACACAATAATTTAGCCACAGAACCGATATTTGAACTCTGAACAACAGAAATGTTTGTGCTTTTTGAACAATCATAACTTGGTCCCCTCCATCGCAGACTTTCATTTTTGATAAGGTTCAAACAATAGTCAATACTAAGTGAGACTACTTTCATGCAAATGAGTTCTTGAAACAGGAATACTAGTTCATAAACTGGTCTATAACTTCTACTCTCCGATTGCCATACCTTTATCATCTTGATCGATGATTCTTCAGTGAGTTTAGAATAAACCTGAGTTCTCTGTTTGTCATACTGCAACGTCCACCCCTCCAAACTATCTGCAAGTAGGCGAAATTTGCCAAAGTCTTCTTGTCGGGCCGTTCGAACCTCGCCAACTTGCATTGAACCCAGAGTCATCAAAAATCAGCGGACCTCGTCGAAAAATCGGGAGCAAACTTCTGTATTTCTAGCTTTCACGCACAATAGATAGCTCTATCTTTCAAATGAATTCAACGACGTCACCTTCTAACTCAACAACCGTTCCTTAAATAAGGTTGAGTCACAGTTGTTCCCAGCGAACGCTAACCAGAAAATACAAATAAAAATTTGTTGCAACAGACCGCGCCGCTCGACACACGTTCGGGTTGGTACGAAGATGATGTCAGCAAATCACAATTGTTCCGGAATTTATTTTTATACTCGGGGGCGTTCGTATGATGTTCGGGATGATTCGGAAATTTTAGGAAACAAAGGGTTTGGTTTTATTTCTTTAAAAAAGACAAAGTAAACAAGTGTTTCGTAAATGATTCTGTGTAGCAACCAAATACTTCTTGTTAGAAACTTTGGTGCTAGTTGTCAGGGCTTCTTCCCGGACTTAGCAGCTAAAGAACTTTGTCTCCACTGCCATCATCTTATCCACTTCCTCTCTCGAGTACACACCGCCCACGGAATCTACTACACATAAAAAAGGAAGACAAATTTGGAAACAGATGACGTCATTCGTGGGACGTGCAAGGAAAAGTAGGAACAGGTGCATCAGTCGTGCAGTGGATGACACCGACTTTCTGACTAATGTACTTCGCAAAGTAAAAGCAAGTTTTTTTGAAGCTGTTTTTTTTCTGTTTACATAAATGTCATTTTCACTGAATAAAGCTAAGAGGGTGTTAAATTTTTTTCCTCGGCCGCCGCATCAACTCTCTTTTCACCCTAAGAAACCCAGGAACAATCTAACTAGCAAAAAAATTACAGGCGAAGGCAAAAGTCAAATGAAGTTCTCGGCTTTGCTTCGCACGGCGTCGGAAAAATTAAAATTTGCCCTAAAACTGACTGTGGCCGGCTTGGGTATGCAAGTTTCGACACGACTGCCTTCTTTACTATCATATCTTTATATATTGTCCACGAGCAGCTAATCTGGCCTTGTAGCTCAGGTGATCTGTTCCAGTAAGCCGTTGGTTCGAATCCCCCCGGGGTCACACTCTCTTCAGTTTTCTGTGTGGGCCTGTTTCCTTTCAAAATATAGGGCTAATCACTAGAAAGGAATTACTAGGGATATTTGTAAAACACTTTGACTAGCCATAATTAAATCACTATACATCCTTTTACAGTTTGTTCTAAAATCATTGTTATTTGTATTTTTATGTATCGGAGAAATTAGCATCCGGATTGCTATGGCCTATAAACTAAAATTAAGGCCTCAACGTGCTATAAAAATACGTAAGGCTGAATGATAATATCAGCATTCAATTCAATTCTAAGAGAATATATCTTATTTCTATGCACTTTTAAACTACAAAAACCGTCACTATAAAATCGTGAGCAAGAAGTTACACAAACACACGAGCCTTGTATTTAGAGCCGTTCGCATACAGGTATACGAATCAGCTCATTGTCGCTACAGAGTAGCGTGTTTCAGTTACACAACAACAACAACAACAACAACAACAATGTGTTTATTCGCACTTCCTTTTTCATCGTTTTACAGTAACAGAAAAAAAAATAAAAATAAAATAAAAAATAAAATAAAATAAAAAAACTATATTTCTTTGTTGGTTGGTATGTTTAAGTTGTGAAAGTAATATGAAAAGTGAAAACATAGTCAATAAAGGCCTGGTTCTTACTTGTGAGACAAGCACAGAACAAGCCAAAGGATTTTGAATATAAAAGAAAGGAAGGAAGGAACACTGATGCGAGCTTGTTCCTCTTGCCGCACATTGAAGTGTCTTGTCCTTTGTTATATAAATTTCTCATGCTTGTGCTTATATCTAATTTCCAAGTGCTAACCAGGCCTTTAGATGATGAAAGGGCCGTCTTTGACTGTACGAGCTTACAGTATCCAACCTGATAGAACAAATACAACGACAAAACAACAACGACAACAATTTTTATTCAAAAAAGTTACACGTACAACAATAAGACTGATCAGCAAATAGCAGTACCTAATCTGGGCGGATCAGTCACCGAATGACATAAACAACAGTACTGAAATAAACAGCTGCGAAATGACAAAACTGAAATTCAAAACACTTTTAAGATTACTTGAGGTTATAAATTTCAAATAAATTTAGAACGTTTAGCCACAGCATATGACTGAGTAGACATTCATATAGAAGGAGAGTGGTTTTCAGTAAAATTTTAGTTTTATCACAAAGACACTTCAAAGTGACAATATCGTATAAGGGTTTAGTTTGTACACCACTGTGTTTGGTCATTACCAAATGCACCTGTCACAGCTTTGTTTTGATTCTTTTTTATCCTATTCTAATCGTGCCAACCTTGATGATTTCTGTTTCTTGTTGTTTTATCATATAAACCAAGACCAAGATACTAACTTCAAGTCATATGTGTTCTTGAACGGTGATGCAAAGCTGACTGTATTTAACTGATTATGGTTTTCCAATAAACAGTTTTCCAATCTTCCACTTTCCATGCAACGCTAGCTATACATTCCTCATTAATTTCAGTCGGTGGCAATGTTTTCCGGTAATATTTGCTGTCTGTCTGAGATAATAGCAGAAAGTAACAATGGAGAGCCCAACATCTTCAAAAAAAAAGCCTTGTGAACGAGATCGCAAGATACAACAGCAGTGAGTGGTGTATTGCTGGAATAGAACAATATTAATTATAACATACTACTACTACTACTACTACTACTACTACTACTACTACTACTACTACTACTACTACTACTACTACTACTACTA
>JAOBYE010249210.1:4246-16492 GCA_025403585.1 Parazoanthus swiftii | reverse complement strand
ATAATAATAATAATAATAATAATAATAATAATAATAATAATAATAATAATAATAATAATAATAATAACAATAATAATGATGATGATGATGATGATGTTGATGAAAAAGATAATGATAACTGATTATTCCGTTAGATAATGAACATAATGTTGCTAATGAAAAATCTAATGATAATGATGACAGTAACGATGACGATGTAATACAATATAATAACATGTGATATAAAAACTTCATCTGAAGAAGAAAAGCAGATCTTTGTATTCATGCCATAAAGAAGTCATACTACATTGTATAATGTTACGCTGTGCTGTGTTGTGTTACGTTGCGTTGCGTTATGTTATGTTATGTTGTACTGCGTTGCCTTGCGTTATATTGGTATTTTTTGTCGATCCACACTTTGTCTCGTTTTGATTATCTTGATAACTTGGTAATTCACATTGCTCAGCTCGCACGAGTTCACTTTTCCAATTCTCTGGTATGTCTTCAGCTGTGACGTTTCCCGCTCAAGTGGGACCAGGGTGAGCGCTTGGCTCCACGACGTCTCAGTCGATGAACCAGACGCCGCCGCAAAGGTAACGGGAAAACTTGCGGACACAATGTTCCAACAACACGAAAGATTTCCACTCCTTTCTAAAGTGTCTCGTTTAAGAGAAAGAGCCTTGATTCTTATTATAAAACTTTAATTTCGCAATGGTAAAAGTTCTGGAATATTATTTCCGTCCACGTAAGCCTTAAATGCAATAACACTATATCAATAGAAACATTTTTTGTTATAACGAGATGAGATTTAAGCGCAAGCAGATGCAGAGAGACGGGGGTGGAGAGGGGAAGTGGAGAAGTAAAGAGGAAGGTCCTAAACTGTTGGGGCTATAACCGGAAGTTGTTTCTTGTAAATAGAATGTCTATAATCACCGAAAATGGATTTCTTGTTAGTAAAGTCAGTAAGAAGGAAGGTCAATAACCGGCGGAGGCTATAACCGGAAGTAGATTTCTTGTTAGTTAAGGTCAGTAAGAAAGAAGGTCTATATCCAAAGGGGGGCTTAAGCCGGTGGGGAGGTTTTAATGGAATTTTAAGGCCTTTTTATTAAAAGCATCATAAAAAACAAAGGTTTTTGTTGTTGTTTGAACAAATGAAACTTACTAAAGGACTAAAACTACTAAAAGACTAAAACTTAACGTACCGACACTCACTATCCGTATTTAACCGAAATGGGTGGATTTTATAGAAGCTGTTTCCGAAGAGAAAACTCGATGAAAAGCGGGTCGTTTTGCGCTGATGAATTGTTCTTCATTCATAATAACGATAACATATCGTAAGTTATAATTATGAATTTTAATTATTTGATTCGTTCACAAGCCGAGTAATGTGAAGCAGGCGTTTGGTTCAGGAAGTTCTCTGAACGCCAGCACCGCTTTCTTATCCAAGCCCGGGCCCAGTCCTAGTATCCAAGTTATTTCACCTGCGGGGGATGTTCTCTTCCAAGACATAACTTCTTCAAGTTTACAACGAGGTAAAGTACCTGCGCAAGCCAGCAGCAGTTGAGTAGGAAACATTTTTACCACTGTTTTTGTGTACTCTGAAACGGTGGGAAAATCGTCAGGCGCGCGATTTACGAGACACCAGTAGGAAATTGTTGCGGCCGTCTGCAAGAACTGGAACCGAGCCTCTTATTTCTGTTCCCCTTTTCTTTTCTGTATTATTTTGTCGATCATACAACTCACTATGTCTCAGACATTATATACATTATACTTCGCTATTTTAATTTAATATAGCTTACCATCTTGACTGTAGACGTTAACTTTAACACACTAGCTTTGCAATACACTGTGTTGATCACCACCACTGCCTATCATTCACCACTGTTAACCAAAACTCTTCATCAAGTGCTGTTCCCAAAGATATAGTGTTATAGCCGATAAAAATTCTCAACTAAGCATGACGTAAAAGGCATGGTCTACGAAAAGAGCTAGCAAGTCGTGTTGGGAATCGATAAAAGTATGCAGTCGCTGTATCCCAGAGCACAGTTTCCGTGGTTTAGCAACGAAGATCGAGAAGTCAGGCATGCGCAGAAAAAATAAGCTCTTGTATTGATTACATTTCTGTAACTCCTCTGGCAAGAACAAAATGCCGTGATTGCATCAAATCTTGGACTTTACTTTTATAAAAAATCTCTATTTTGTGTGAAATGATCGGCAACAACAGAACTCCTTTAATGAATTTCGTTGCAGAACAAACAAAAGATGACAAAGGGGAAAGTTTGCAGCTTTTCGACGAATATGGAAGCAAAAGATGTCGGTACGTCTCTGAACTTTCAAAACACTTTACCCCTTTACTCGCAGGTTTTGTCATCCCCTCCTCAATTCTTCTCCTCAATTCAGTTAATTAGTTATTGTTAACGATTGACTTGAACTTTACATACATATAGCATACTTGATAATAAATCGATATTCTATTCAACTCCAATTGCCAATAAAATTGCAAAGCTAACTAGTTTTTCCGCAATCTTGGGCATCTTTTGGTACAAAGCTAGAAAAAAATGAAATCATTTTCATGAGCATGTCATAGTTCTACGTGGCTGGCGGAACCGGTCCGATTGGTAAGACTTTACCGGAGCAATTCTGAATACGGTTGTGACAGAAATAGAGCTAGCTCGTCTTATATCCGGGGACACTTAATGCGACCGGAAGGGATTTCTTTCTGAGGTGGGTTTATCAACGAGGGCTTATAAGCAGTGGAATTACACACAGTACTAGTGACCCTAATAATGAACCCGGATGAATTACAGCCAAAGGGTTTATAACCGGTGTCTTATAACCGGGCGCTAATAACCGGGGGGGAGGGCTATTAACCAAGGGACTTACAAATGACAAGCATATAAGCAGGAGTTAACAGTATATAAATTGCTTTACACAAGGTAATTACTAAAACATGTCACGTCCGAGTTATCCATAAAAAGATGCGAAGTGGTTTAGGAACAGATTTCTGAATATTTTAACGCAAGTGAATTGCTTGAACAACTCACTTATTGTACCTTAAACGTTTGTTCGTACAAATAGGAGCATGGAGGGATTTGAAGTTTGTACTACGGCAGCTACCAAGGACAATAGTCTTGAGAACGTGAACGGAGCCAGCGGTGCGGAGGGAATGAGAAGTCATGCGGATAGTGGAAATTTCCCCAAAGAAACTGAGGAAAAAGAAACAGTTAAGCTTCTCCCCACGACTCCGCCTTCTAAGGCGCCCAGTACTTTGACTTTTCTGGTGAGTGGCAGATATCCATCTTATCACCATCAAAACCAAGAGAAATAACGTGTTTGTATTTTGCATCATAAAAAAGGAAAATATATGGTTTTGTAAGGAAGTTTGTTATTTGTGGCAATCAGCTAGAATGCGAGGGAGAAGCCCATGCAAACTTTTAATTCTACCTAGTATATTTGATATCAGTCCGTCGGTTAGGGGATCATCATCATCATCATCATCATCATCATCATCATCATCATCATAATAATAATAATAATTGTTATTGATAATAATAACAATAATAATAACATTGATAATAATAATAATAATAATAATAATAATAATAATAATAATAATAATAATATTTTCTATTTATGATCATGGCAACTAAAACTGGATTATAAGTTACTTGCAAAGTTGCAATGCCAAAAAATTAACAGTCATACAAAAATTACAATACTTTAAAAAAAATTCCGGCTTACTCACTCGCTATCTACATTGGTAGGTTATAAAATATGAAAACGTTTGTGTCTTTGCATTTAAAACGTTGCTCTCAGATGACCCTGAGCGAAGGTGGTAGTTGTGGTTGGAAGAGGTGGCGGACATGGATGAGCTGAATTGGTTGTTTTATGGGTATAAGCTTTTGGCATCTGTAGAGTTGTCCTTCTTGTGCTACGCGGTAACTAGTTTAATTATCGACAGCGCAGTGGTCGAGTGGTTAGCGTGTCTGACTCTTAACGTGAAAGTCGTGGGTTCGAACCCGGGCCTGGCCCAGTCCTTGAGCAAGACACTTTACTGAACATTGTTCCGGTCGACTCAGCTGTATAAATGAGTCCCAGCTTCTGCTGGGGGCTAACCTGCGATGGATTAGTGTGCTGTTCAGGGGGAGACGCAGACTCTAATCTGCTTAACACTGCGCAAACCGGAGATCAGAGCGCCGGCCTTATGAGCCACTTGGCTCGGGAAAGGATTTAACTAGATTTAACTTCGAGACAAGCACTGTAAGAAAATTTGTTTCGCCAAAAAAATTGCACGCTTATTAATTGGTTCTTTTCTATAACACGATATTTCCCATGTTGTTCTAACAAAGAGTTTATAAGCTTTTATATTTGTATTTTTTGTCGATCCATACTTTGTCTCGTTTTGATTACCTTGATAACTTGGTAATTCACATTGCTCAGCTCGCACGAGGTCACTTTTCCACGCTTGTTAATTGCTTCTTTTCTATAACACTATATTTTCCGTGTTGTTCTAACAAAGAGTTTATAAGTTTTTATATTTTTTCAAAAGCAAAAAGTGCGTGAGAGTAGTTTGATGTCAGAGAGCACAACTCTCCAAAAGTCGACTGGAGGAGTGAAGGGACTTAATGATAATTCGTCCCAGGGGGATAACGGGACATCAGAAGTGTCTCGTTTGGTTCTGCCTGACACGCAACAGGGCGTGGCATCAAATCAAAAGGAGCTACTTGGATTGGGACTTAGTGGCTTAACATCTTCAGTTCTAAAGTGGAAAATCACCAGCAGGGGAACAAGGAAATCGAAAGCTGAGACAATTGCAAAGGTGACTACTTATCGCCTTGTTTTACGTGTACTTGAAGGAAAAAACAACTCAATTGGGAAGAAGGAGAGTAAACTCTCATTTCCCTTGGTTCCCGTTTCCTCCTTAACCCCTTTTCTTCTACTTCCTTCCGTTCTCCCTTCCCGACCACTTCTCTCCCTTTTTGTCCAATTTCTGATCTCCTTTTCCCATCTTTCCTGCACCCTTTTGAACTTCTTCTTACTTCCTTGCCTGTCAGTCCCGCTATTCAATAACCTCACCTCCCGTTCTCCCTCCCATTTTTACATCCGTATTTTCACTTGTTACTCCTTCTCCCCACTCTGTGACCCCTTTTCTACCCTTACTGCCTCATTCTTACTATCAAAGTTTCTAACGCTCTCTTTCTCCCGTTTTTCGCTTTTTGTTTCAATTTCCCCCATTCCCCGTCTCCTCTGTCCTGTTCTCTTCTCTCTTCTCCCATTTCCCGCCCCTTTTGTCCTGTTTCTCATCTCTTTTTTCTCGCCCCTTCTGCTCCATTTCTTGTTTCTCTTCCCTGCTTTCTCTCACTCCCGCCTTTTCTGTTCCCCTTTTTATCTCCGTGCTCTGGCTCTGTTCCCGCCCTCTTCTGCCCGAATTTTAACCTCTGTAATGTGCTCCCATTTTTCTCTTCTTCTCATACCTTTTCTTCCGCTCCCCGCCCTTTTTTCCCAATTTCCGAGTTTTCTGTCCATTTTCCCACCTCTGTGCACTTACATTTTGCTCTTTCTCTACCGCATCTTGTCTCCTTGTCTTGCATTTCCCGCTCCCCTGTAATCAGCTTATACAATACGACAATCAGATGTGCTCCAAACCTCTTGATAAATAACAACAATAAAATTACTAAATGTCTTGTATTTGTGTCTGTCACTGTAGAAACTTGTTGCAATAGTTTAGGTTCTGTCTTTATTAAGTTGGTGTTTATATATTATAAAAAAAAGTTAGATTTTTTCCACACATCTGTCAATGCCAACTGTGAAAAGCAAGATGTTGTGAAACAGCGAAAGAAGAAAAAACTAAAACATTGCGTGCAAGATAGAAACTTCATGAATGCTAAAAATTGCAACTAGAAGTTACATTCAGGAAAAATGAAATTAGTAATAAACATGTAAAAGTTAATTATGTGGCAATGATTTCTTTTTTAGGATTTCAGACACCAGGAGTGTATTGATAAAGCAGTGGACAGACTGAAGACAACGGTAGGCAGTGTTATGTGAAGCATGCCGTTTGATGTCCTATATTTTTACCCTTTTTACCCAGTGAATAAGGCAGGGGAATCTTCACAATCTGGAAATGGCAAACTTGTATTTCGTGATTTTCCTAGTTTATATATTTATAAGGCCTTCAAACGAACATTTTTACCTAGTAGACCTTATGCGTGGTGAAGTAAATAGTCCTGATACCGGTAACGGATTCTGTTTCTGAGTAATAAATGATCATCAAGATGGCGGATGATTCTTACCAAAGCGAGTGGTTCAGGTACAGTCATTGATCATTTCCGGCAACTATCGTATCCAGGAAAAAATTTGCAGTTATTTTGAATTTATGCAGCACATAGGAAATTTACAACTTCGTTACTTCGCGCAAATAAAACATATCAGGTAGCTCGTTTCTTCCCTGAAATTTCCAGCTGATACCTTTTTCATGAATGTAGTGAGAAGCGAGAATCATTTTCATTGTTTTGTACGGAATAATCTCGATCGCTGCTTCAATCATGAACCAATTTTGTTTTCGTCATTTAATAACTTCGCACTGACTTTGTCCAAACCAGCTTACAGCAAATCCAACGACCCACATTCTTCTTCTTTGTCATCCGTGTTAAAATAATCTGATTTGACCTTTGTTTTGCAAAGAATTGTCGCTTTTTGTGTAGGAACTGATTGATCCATTCCGGCAATAAATCAAGTCTGAGCTGACGTCAGCTTGTTGTCTTGCCGGTAAAACTCACTTCACGTTTGCTGCGGTAAGTGCAAAACACAAATTTTGGTTCCTCGAAATACTGAGTAAATTAACACAGAAATTTTGACTTATTGTACAGGTTTTCAATCAGTTTTTGTCCCGTTCATTTTAGTTGTCTGTTGATGAGAACAAGCTTTGACTTTTCAACTGAATCGCTGGAATATTGGCAATTTCTAAAAATATGGTTTCGAAGAAGCAACAAAATCGTTTGATTCTTGACGAAAAGGAACTTACCTCGGCGAACTAGGAATTACGTTGTTTTAAATACACTATTTCTATTGTTGATTTCCAATATTTTGGTGCTGGTGTTTGCTGAAGGTATAAAACTAAAGTCGTAATTTTTTTTCCTGGAATCGATCGATTTAACTCGATTCGAACGATTTCGATCAAAACTAAAATTTCGCTCAGCTCAAAAAGTACAAATGCCTGATGGTCGAAATTTTGCTTCAAGATACATATATTCACTGCCTATGTTTTGCTCTATAAAATCTGCTGTATCCGTTTTTTCTCGCGAGAACTAAGAATTGACAATTTTTCTTGCTGCATTAGATCAATGACTGTATCTATTAGGAATGCTATCACAACGTGACTAGAAACTTAATTTTGGAGAATGCAGTTTTGCCTAACAAAGTAGTCTAGTTTCATAAAGCGCGAAATGATTTCAGAGCAACAAAATGGGGTCAAAACTATCACGGGAAATATTTTCAAATACACGAACATTTACTTGCAACAAGAAAACAAGCTTTGGGTACTGGTACCCAGTGAAATAAGAAGCTCCAAACGTCCAGCGCAACAGAGCTAAGGATTTGTTCGAGGAAGGAGGAACAAGCCGCAGTTATTCTTGGCTCATGAAAATCAAAAAGAGTAACAGGTACTGAGTGTTCATTTGACTTAACAGTAAAGTTTTGAACAAATCCTTAAATGCAAATGTCTTGGTAAAAATCTTCAATATTACCTCCTTCAGCGACTTCGTAAACGTATTTTCCTGCACTGAACGTTTTGTTATTTCAGGTTAAGAAGGGTATAATCAACATATTTACAGTAGCCGACCCGGCCTGCTGCCTTGCATTTCACATTCTTTGTTTAAATTGGAGGTGTTCAACATTTCACAGTCAAAATTGTGAACGCTTACCCAGGGCCGTAGCAATGGATAGGGCCAGGGGGGCCTGTGCCCCCCCCCCCAGTTTTTCCCCAGCAAATGTGTCAAATGTATCAAGCTCAGAATGTTGCTGCAGGTTTGAGAAAAACTTGTCATATTTTACTAGTTTTAGACATTCTGATTTTGTTTTAAATGGCGTTTAAAACCCAGGAAACACGTTTTTAGACAAACAAATTTTCAAAATTTCCCGGGAGAGCATGCAACAAACCCCATAAAAGGATTAAACCTTCGGCTCTTGGCGCTGCCCCCCCCCTCCCCAGTTTTCAAAAGCTTGCTACGGTCCTGTTACCACTGACCCATCCACAAAATCGTCAGCCAAGAATAAATAAGGAGTAGTCCTCCTAAAACAAGCGATATTTTTCTAGCTTTATTCCAGCTGGCTTTTGGCATTCAGAGCTATTCAGTATAACTCAGTCAGAAGTGCGCATGTGCCACCTTTGGAGCTAGAGGTTACGGTTCGATCTTGGTCACATTGTCTGTTTCAATTTCACTCTGTTCCTCGTAGTACAATCTTTAAACACCCTTGATACGAATCACTGACAGAGTGATGGGTTGAGGGGGTGAAGGGGTGGTTAAAGATCGCAACAACGGTTTCCAATGATACCAGCCTTCAGAGCTGACAGAACTACTGACGTTATACACCAGCTTTCATGCGATGCAGTATTTGATTCGTCAAAGTAACAACGACCACCGACACATTTCTTCTTATCCCCGCAGTTACCCAAATCACTGCAGCTAAGCATAAAGCAGGAAGCATATCCCATTATTGTTAGGACAGTCAAAGGTAAGTAGGCTTGTAATGGCTGGGGAGTTTTGAACCTCGTAAGAAACAATACAATACAATACAATACAACACAATACAATACAATACAATACAATACAATACAATACAACACAACACAACACAACACAACACAATACAATACAATACAATACATTACAGTACAGTACTGTTACAATACAATACAATACAACGCAACGCAACGCAACGTAACGCAATGCAATACAGTACATTGTAATGCAATGCAATACAATGCAATACAATAGAATGCAATGCAATGCAATGTTTTGAAGATTTTAGCACATTGTATGACACAGGCTCGCTAGTATAATATACTTGTTTATTTCATGTGTTTATTGCACTTGTGCTTTGTGTCACGCTACTCAGAGTTGGTAGCTCGCTAATATAACTATACTTTGTATCATGTATTCAATGCACTTCTGCTTTTTGTAACGCTATTCAGAGTTGGTAGCATATTGTGTGACCCAAGCTCGCTATCATAACTGTACTTTGTATCATGTATTCAATGCACTTCTGCTTTTTGTAACGCTATTCAGAGTTGGAAGCATATTGTGTGACCCTAGCTCGTTAATATAACTGTACTTTGTATCACGTATTCAATGCACTTCTGCTTTTTGTAACGCAATTCAGAGTTGGTAGCATATTGTGTGACCCGAGCTCGCTAATATAACTGTACTTTGTATCATGCATTTAATGCACTTCTGCTTGTTGTAACGCTATTCAGAGTTGGTAGCATATTGTGTGACCCAAGCTCGCTATTATAACTGTACTTTGTATCATGTATTTAATGCACTTCTGCTTTTTGTAACGCAATTCAGAGTTGGTAGCATATTGTGTGACCCGAGCTCGCCAATTAAAGCCACGACCAAGTTAAAGGCCCGGATAATTGTGTTTAACATCGCGGTACCAATTACAAAAGGTTTTATGGTAAGAACAACATCAATTTGTCCAATTCATTTTGGAAATTTTGATCTGGTTTGTAAGTGTTTAATCTTTAGCAACTGATCGCGTTACCTTTAGGTCCTGTTTCACTATCAAGCCCTCAGTGAGCCGGCGCTCATCAAGCATCTGGTCAGCGTGCTGCACAAAAGTACCGGGGAGGTCATTCAAAAGAAACCCAGGTAAGCGTGATGGGAAAGATTAAACCAATCAGGACTTTTCTGGAATCCTTACACTCGAACGTTGACAAGATTTCTGTTAATGAACAAATCGAGTTCCCACGGGCATATATGCCATTATCAAGATCTCTTAGGAGCCATAACAAAAAACAGCGAATACTAATTTAAAATCATTGTCCCTCGAAGAAGAACGAGAAATATAATAATTTTCAGAACTTGCAAATAGTTCATTATTTAAAAAGTTTTTGTATGGCGCGAGCGTGCATCTATAACTCGGTAGACACACGCCCATGCGTCTATTAAATCGCGTGTTCGCGTTCAACCAATAAAAACGCGCAGAACTGTTTAGGAAAATTTTTGTACATTATCAGCTGACGCGTATTTTTTCATCTCTAAATAGTTCAGTGCTTTTGATCTGACTCCCAGGTGCTTAACAAAGAACACCAACGCAGAAGTTATCATTCACACGTCACGTCCGGTCTGTGTGGAGATTTTTAAAGACTATAAAGACCTTGGGAGATTTATGCTTCGGTACGGCGGAAACACCATCGCCGCGGGAGTGGTCATCGAGGTGAGTTGAAGCGCGCTGTTACACTTGTCTAAGAAGTGGATCAAGATGAAATCTGTAAAGCCATAACGCGCATTTCAAACTAGGAACCGGGTAAGGTGAGGGAAGGTCTGGGGAGGGACTGGACCATTGGAACGCATCAACCTCGTCCCCAGTCTCTTCCCTCTCCCGAGACAAAGATCTCTTGTAAAGGGAAGAGTTGGGCACGAGGTTGTACCTGATTTGGACCTGGTACGGCCAGGTTTTGAAATCTTTAAAAAACTTTTAAGAATTTTTACGATATACAAGTTTTAATTCTTTTGTATGTTTTGACAAATTCGTTACTTTAATCTCTGTATCGTTGCGTTTTACTGTATTTTTGTATGTTGTTTAGTTTTGTAGTTTAGGATATTTTGTTTTAGTAGCTTTTGTTAGTTTCGAAAAAGCCCCACTAAAAATCACTGTATGTGACGTTGGGCACGCTGTCAAAACGTTGTCGTTATTTTTCATAAGATTAACTACAAATAGCTGTCTTGGTCTGGCCAAACCCGACAAATTTGAAGAAGACTTCATTACTGATGTTTTTCCTGCCCTTCTTTAGATTTTAAGTTGAAGAAGAAAAAGAGAGAGTCGAATGATTGTTGAACAAGCACCTTCATGGACGGCCTTGGACGCACTAAATACTGAAGATGGCTTTCATGCAGACGGAGTCAGTTTAGCCGGCAGATAATTGCAAAACAGAAATGAAAAGGAACTGAAACGTTTTGTGGTCATGAGTCACTTCGTTTGTCTGAATGTCTGAAACATCATCTTCAAAGTTACGATCAGGCTGCCGTATTGTAATAATATTAGTGCCAAGCAAAGATGCTGTGGGACCGGCTTCAGTACAGTAGGACCAGAATACAAATTGTTACAATGTAAAATAAAAACAAAAAACAAAGAATATACAAGACCTGAGCTGACAAATTGCGTTGCGTTTCTTGTCGAGGAATTTACTGATTCTTATATATTTATATAATATTTCAACACGGTAATGCAACTTCAATTGAGCTGTTTTGCGAGTAGCCGGGTATTAAAACTAAACTAACTTATATCTTCTACATTACTAAAAAAAAAAAGTCTGAGCGTTAAGTCGAGCGTTAAGAAGAGCAAGCAGAACGCTGTCAAACATATTTTGTCATGTTATATACAAAATTAACTGGAACCATTGGGAACGACATCAAAATGTTAAAATTTTCAAAGCAGCAAATTCTGATATTTGTCAGTTAACGCCAAATTTCCTGCTCTTTCAATGCGCCAGTTACTTTTCCTTGGTTCACGTATTTAAGACGCACGATCAGTTATCATTAACACACCATTTTACAAATGCAAATTTTTGCTAGATCCATTCCCTCGTGGGGGCTAAAAGTCATTACTTGCATGGTCAAATTTTGACTCATTAGTTTAACTTAAACATCACTTTGCTGACCGGAAAGGCTTTCAAATAAGCCGAAATTGAGCTGAAACAATATTGTGGGCCGAATATTTGGTTAAAGATAAGCGTTAGTCAAAATTCGAGCAAAAATCGCCCAATTCACTTACGTCACTTCTCCGATACTGAGTACAAAGAAAACCATCTCTATATCATAAATCGTATTTTCCCTTTCGTAATTTTTTTGGTTACTGTGTGCGGATCCTTATTGCTGTGTGGAGTATACTGTACAACTGACTGCAACTCTACTTAAACTTCATAAACTACTCAATGTTTACGCTCAATTTTTGATGTAGTAGGTGCTCGTTTGTTTCTCTGTCATTTTTTTGCAATATTTCCAAGAATGTTTTTGTGACACACATTTGGCTCTTATTGGCCTT
>JAOBYE010248988.1:0-16492 GCA_025403585.1 Parazoanthus swiftii | reverse complement strand
CATACATACATACATACATACATACATACATACATACATACATACATACATACATACATACATACATACATACTTACTTGCATGCATACATAAAAATATTGGATGAGGGGCTTCCCTCCCCGCTCCACTGCTCCTTCATACATACAGATTAATAGTAAACATGGGAAAATATAAAGTTTGACAGTTACTTTTGTTCCACGCACTTAGAATTATCCAGCATTTAAATGTAGATTGCAGTTGGATAGATTTGTCATTGCCTCAACAGTCCAATATTTGGTTTTGAAATGGCCCTTCTTTTTAAAACTTGTTTCTTTGAAACAAGAGGATCCAGTAGATTTAGATTAGGTCAAATTCAAATTTTCACGGCTTTTCCAGATAGGAAACTTAATAAGCTTTCAGAAAATATATGCAGTTGTGGGACTTTTAAATTAGAAACCTTGTGCGCTAAAAGCGAAAAAGTAGAGGTGTATGAAAAGGTGCGTCTGGTACCTTATTAAAGATAATCTGCGGTTACTTCATTGAGTCAAATGGAACCTACCCTTGGTGCCAGAAGAAGGACTTACTCTAGATCTTATCTTGGAGTCTTGTGGTATCCAGAACAAATGGCACTTTTATGTAAGGTCAAAGTATATTACAGGGTTGCAGGCAAGCAAACACTATATTGCAACGTTAGTATCCAAGATGGAATCATCAATTATTTTCCACACTTGCACACTTGCAGGTTCTGTTCTCTGAAATGCTGCGACTCCCTGAATCACCACATATACAAGTATTCTATGGTTCACTCTTCATTGAACTGTGTAAGCTGCAACCAAATGCCATGCCAGGAGTTGTATCCTTGAACTTTGAACATTTTGTAATTCATTAGAGGTGAAGTGATTGCTTCTTGACTTATCTACATTACATCTACATTTTATTAAGTCGGTAAAAAATCGTGAGATATCACACTAACTATAAAAATCTACAATGTAAATGAGACTAACATTATTTGTTCTAGGTTATCGACATCATAAATATCACTTTTTTCAAAACAACATAGACAATCATTTGAATCTCTGAGCACATTTAATATTTAACTTATTTTCACATCGTTTTAATATAGAATTCAATAAAGATAAACATGATTACAATACTAGATGTAAAAACGATATCCGTAAGAGTGCATCTAGTAGGAACTGGGGGCATTGGACCTCGACAAATTTTGCCTCAAACGATTGGAATAAATTAGACCTTTCAATCAGACAAAGCCCATCATTAGCTAGTTTTAAAAGAGCGTTAAGAAATGTAAATAGTTTTTAGTCTAATTTTTATTTATTCATATATTTGTCTATATTTTTCCTTTGTGTTCTATTTTAATTTTCGAGGACTCTTTTGTAAATCACTTATCAGTGAAATTGATGTCCTCAATAAAGATTATTATTATTATTATTATTATTATTATTATTATTATTATTATTATTATTATGAAAGAACGCAGTATCTCTATGTCGTGGTTACGCGGCTACGTGCTCAAAAATTAAATATCAGCGTAGCCACTGCGTAGCCGTAGCCATTGGCTGAACATGGAATTATGAGTGCGGGGTATTCTGCAGTCTAGCCGAAAGGGCTCAGGGCTTGGTGGGCATGATAAAGAAACTTATTCAAAACAGTGAGAAACATGTCGTGAAATTGTCATGGTCAAATCCTTAAAATATTCTGCTACAAAGTGATTTAGATTTTGCCAAGATTTGTTGTGCCCAACGAGCTTCTCTTTCAAATTTTCACAGAAAATGTGCAGCAGATATTTTAAAGATCTCAACCAAGACAACTCCTCAAACTGTAAAGGGACAGGTCTGTAGGCGTGTTTCTTCTTTTATCTCTTCTGACAGGTCATCAGCGAGGGTTCCTTATCTCCATCAGACCCAGCAGGCTCACTAAGGAACCTTTATTGCAAGGTGTTGGAGTTTATCCCCAAGTATTGCACACAGATGGTGAACATCACCCATGGTCGAATGGACACCAAACAATCGTCAAGCGCCGGGGATTCAAGGGCGGCTATTCGAGGGTTTGATTTCCTAGTCAACGCTGTGTGGCCAGAAGTGTCACATCTTGTTGAGACGAGACTAACGTCTATCTTTGCTCCAGGCAATCCAGATGCTTTCTTTAAAGTACGTTTTTCAGTTTTTCTGTTGCTGCTGTTGTTGTTATTTTGTTGTTGCTATTTCTGTTGCTATTGTTATTGTTGTTGTTATTTTCGTTGCTGCTGTTGTTGTTGTTGCTGTTGCTGTTGCTGTTGTTGTTGTTGTAACTGTTATTGTTGCTGTTGTTGTTGCTGTTGTTGTTGCTGTTGTTGTTGCTGTTGCTGTTGCTGCTGTTGTTGTTGCTATTTTTGTTGCTGCTGTTGTCGTTCTTACTGTCGTTGTTGCTGTTGTTGCTGCTGCTGTTGTTGTTGTTGCTGCTGCTGTTGTTGTTGTTGCTGTTGTTGTTGTTGTCTAGTTACCTCCACAGAAGGCTTCAGTGTATTATGATGGCAGAATTTCGAACAGAATGCATGTAGCCCTGCTCGGGCAGCAGGCAGAGTGTCGGCAGAATAAGCAATTTTACGAGAAGATTTTGTGCGTACGAGCATAAAGTGAGCATAACCAACATAAAAACTATAGTGAAAAATCAAAATATTAAGTTGAACATGCATTTTTTGGCTCAAGTTTTTTTGCGTTGTGTTCCTGTTCATTCTTGTGTTACGACAACCACTGAACTAATCAGAAGTTTGAAACTGGGTTTGATATTACTTCTTATTGTAGTTTATGCATGGTGTTAGCGAGTCAAAAAAGAGTTGCATACAATTAAAACCGATTTTATCTAGCAAGACAGGACTAGCAAAATTCAGAGTAGCCATGTCCGTGCAGATTACAAATGTAAACAATTTTCACAAGCAGTGCCAGAAGGCAGAAGAAGCCTACTCCGTAGGCAGCCCAGTGGAATAACTTTTTACTGTACATAGATCTAACCTGACAAAGTTCTTAAATACCGGGCAGAGTGAACATTTCCTAGATTATAACTTGACCTCAGGGGGCAGCACATTAGCGCTGTTTTGTTTACTATGAGTTTTAAGTATTGAACAAAACGTGAAGTCTCTTATGACCCTGGTCAGTTTTACTTTCGATAAAATGATTTATATCGAGAAAATATTGAAAACTAAGTCCGACACTAAGTTTCTAAGGGTATTTGACATGAACTATGCGCTTAGTCATGTTTGTTTTGTTTGGTCGTACGAGAAGTTGTAAGTTTTTTTATTCGGTTGTATTATGAACTTGATACAGTACAGCTACCTGACCAAAGATAGTTTATAACTATTGTGCTTGCACCCTAAGTGCTTGGTAAACACGAGAATTAATTAATAGATTTCGAATGGCCAATCATTAAAATTTTCCCTCTCTGCACAGTTTTCAGATCAGGATGGGTTGAAAAACTGTCAAGATCACAAACTTGTTCTATGTCTTTTCAACAGAAATACACTGTAAGTATGGAGTTTGTCTCTCAGTTTGAGAAATGTTGCAGTTCGAAGGCGAGTGTAAAGAGATTGCGGGCACACTCCAGTTACACGGGTTTCCTGTCCAGATGGAGCCTGCCGGTCTACTTTCAAATCAGGTTTGTTCCGAAGAAACTTAAACTATAAGGCTGTTTTACACTAAAATCCCAAGTCCACTTGAAATGTACTTACTGAGTAAAACTCCTTTCATATGTACACGTCGACTTTAAGCACTTGTCACTTTGCTTGTACTTTACCATAGGGTGCCGCATCAATTACGTCACTAAAATGCTCGCAAAGCATGTTGGGATTGGGAAGCGGACAAACACGCGGCTCTGTAGAAGAATTACATTTATCACGAAACTTTTTCTAGTTCCCGCCCTTTTTTGTATTTAGTTCTTTAAAACCATATCTGAAATTGTTCAAAAACCTGTTATTGAATGACTGTTTGTCCGAATAACAACCCCACAAAACAATGCGTAAATCCAGTTTTAGACCTGATGTGGAGTTCTATTAACTCTTAGCTATATTTCGCGCAAAAAAAGTTGATTTAGTTGTGTTGTGATTTTAATTAAGGGGGGTAACCCGTTAAGCTACAGCAATACGAGCAACAAAAACTTGTTCAACTTTTCCCCCCGACATTTCGTTTGTTTTTGCACCACAAATGATCTTTGATCCCCTTTGTCATGACAGACACTCACCACCAATCAGGAGAGACGGGAAAAAAGTAGAACGAACCTCCACTTTCTGCCACACACGTTTGCAACTTGCAACAGACGTTTTGTTGCGAGATAGGTTTTGTACCGGGGATGTAGAATACGCAGCACCGCTGTTTAACTCGCATTGCAGCAATGCTGCGAGATGAGTTGCACGTTTTTGCTCGTATTCCCACGACCTCCGGAACAGATCACCGTTGCTCTACTAACTGAGCTACAAGGCCAGATGGGGGCTGGTCGTGGATAATTAAGATAGAGATATAGTGTTCTGACTGGTTAAGTGCGGTCACGTGCGTGCTCAAAGGTATTGACGTCCTAGTGATCCGGTTGCGACGAAGAAAAACTTCAGTGCACTAGAGTGTGGCAGTTTTTGCCGTTCTCTCTCCAAGAATAGTGTCACGTGCACTCACTGCCATTAGTGTGAACTGGCCTGTTGTTTCCCCTAAAGACTACGATTTCCGTATTCAAATAACCAATTCAGTTTTACCACCCTTTCTATACCTATACATATAGTAGTTCAGTTTGGGGAAACATTGATAAAGGCCTCCTGGGCTCAAATGCTTAAACAATTACAGAATACAGCAGCTCTACCCGCGTAGTTATTGCGTCTGACTGAAATATCAGCTCATCACATATCGTTGCTAATCTCAACTGGCCAACTGTGGGTGTTAGACCATCAAAACCATTTGAAAGCCTTCTTGCGCATGCACGGGCTCCTGAACTAAGTAACTAATTTATTTTGACCTGTCAGTCATATTTTGGCAAACGCAATCAGTTTCTTATCTTTTTTGCTTTCAAGGTCGGTACACTGTTTTGAAAATTCTTGCTAACCTCATCCGATGTTCCCATTTCGTTAGGTTCCAGGAGATTGTTGGTAAATTTGAAACGGTGTTGTCATGTGGTTCAGATGCCCCAAGTGCAGGTACATGTAGGCATCTGAGCTTTTCATTGTTGTTCTAGCTTATGTACACTAGTCACACTTAGTGCTGACTTGGCCAAGTGTGCGCGTTTGCTGAATAATGAAAGATAACTTTCAAGATAAGATAAGAACTCATCGAATTCAGGATTTCCTTGAATAATTACAAAATGGGTTCCAAAAAAACATCAAACTCAGGAATCTGAAGCAGGTTGCTTATAGTGAAGTCTCATCTGTCTTAACTGAGATTTTGCTGTCTTGCCTAATGGCTGTATCATGCACTCTTCACTGATTCAGGTGGCAGCCAATTCCAGGACCCAACTGGGCAGTTCCACACACCTGCTGTGTCTGTTCTGTTCTGGGCTGTCAGTAGATGTTGGCAGCAAGGAGTTTACCTTCCACCTTTGTGTCATCGATTCTGGAAACTGACCTTGCAGGTACTGACTGAGGAGAAGAAGGGAGTGAGCATGGGAACAGTTTTACAGCTTTTGATTGGATGTCTGACCTCTTTAGAATTTGTTTTTGTTTTGGCTTCAAGCCGTGAGTCAGTAGAAAAACAACTCTCTTTAGTCCACGATTAATGATTAAACTTAAGTTAAAGGTCATTTAGAACACTCGTTACTCTTGCAAGCTTGTGATAGAACTGGATTTTAGATCAGTGATGTTTCTTCTTAACCCCATGCCACGGACATTGCAGCCATTTTAAGGTGATGTTACGCGGGAAGACGATTTTTCATTGTTGCGTTAAAATTGAGGCCATGTAATATATGTAACTAAATCTAATGTTCAGTTGTAGTCGTGAATATATTTCTTACAAATCATTGTCTCTCACTACCTACTGCATTTTAAGTGTTAGTAACCTGACTTATCTCATAATAGCTCTTGTCCAGATTCAGCTGTTGGTTGGCCGAGGAACTGAAGAAAGAAGAAAATGTGGTAAGAATTACAGCACAGTACTTAGTACAGGCCCAGTTAACATGCAAACTAATTGGCAAAACCGTCAAAGCTTTCCATTCATTAAATTAAGGATATCAACCTTTTCTCTCCACACTTGTATGGATTGTCTGCATTCATCGACAATTTCTTTAGTAAGATAAATATGTGAATGTGTCAACTGCTGAAATGCATTACTGTGGAAAGAGAAACCGTGCGCAGCCTTCATCCGATAACCTAAGAACTTCTTGTATTATTCTCTTTTTGTTTTTGAGCTAACGATCAATTTAGCTGTTATTGGCACATGTTATGAACTGCCGTTGCTAGACTCTTAATGATATTGGTTTTTGCAGCATTTGCAGTTTTTGCTATTGTTAAAACTGAGAATCTTGGAAAGTTTGCAGATAGACTTTGATGTGTTTAATAATATCTTATCTGATATGTTAGCAGAACAGCTCGTCAAGTGATACAAGTGTTTCGAGCATGTCACAGACTCAAGTCCCTGGTCAAACCCAGACCCAGGCCCCCGTCTCGACCCCACTTCTCGTCACGACAGCAGGCCTGGTGCACACATTAGTGGATGCCAATAAATTCCTCGAGAAGGTCACTATACTAAGACTGAAAATGTTATAGAAGTCGTACACGTAATGCACAAAGGGTTCATTTCTTAGTTTTATCTTGGTTACAGCCAATGCAGTTGTCAACTTTTTTATTCTTTGTACTGCAACAAATGACACGGTGGTCACCTTGTCGTGGTAGTGTGCCTTTAATGTTTTAATGACTCCAAGAGCTGTGTATTTAGGGTTGATTAGTCAAGGGAGAGAGCCGAAATGTTTTGCACGAATCACTGGAAATGCGTCTGGCTGAAAGGGCACGATTTTTGAAAACTTCTTAACTCATTAAAAATCCTGGCATAATCAATTACTTTTAAAAGTTGAAGTATTAAGTATGGATAGGGATTGGACACGACCTACTCCTACCGTATTGTTGAATAAATGTCAAACAGAGCTTTTTGTGCATTGTTTAGCAGCACCTAGGCCTGTTATTTCAACACTGTATGTTTTGTTGAAGCAGTAAAAATTATAGTGAGTATATTTGAAGTTGTATAAGATTCTTAGGTAAATGTAACCTCAATGATAAGAGAGCGATAGAAACAAGACTGTTTCTTATAAATGGTTTACAACATTTTTCGGCCAACTGATTTTTCACCCGATCACGGTCCATCTCACTTACTGCATGTGTCAGACTGTGGTTTAATCTTCTTTCATGTAGAAAAATCTAGACCATGTTTCGTTTCCACGTTATAAATTGTACGTCTCGCGACATTGCCTCAACCCTTAAATTGGTTGTTAAATTTAACATAAGATTACGAGAGCTGACTTTATTAGCCAAGTTTTTTTTGTATTGAAAGTGTTTGTTAGGAAACCGTAAGAACTGTTTGTTTTTCCAGTTTTAAAAGTGAACTCAGACAAGTAACATGTTTACAATTATATCCTCTCTGTAGATCACAGAGTTCTTCAGACGAACAATCCTACCTCAGTTAAACCTGAGCGAGCTGCAAGACATTGAACTGTTGTCAGGTTAGTGAGTAGTGTGTGTGGTTTCTGATTAGTTTATGCCTGCTTTTGATTTGTGCAGGTGGATTTTTGTGAGTGAAGTAGCATGGGTAGAAGAGCACGTGTAGTTAGTGGACTCTTAGTAATGCACGTGTTTTATGTGAGTAGTGTATGTCTGTGGTTAATGAATTTAACGCTTATGTGTGTCTTGTGCGAGTTTTCTTAAGTTTGCTTGTGGTTTTCGACATCTTGTCCTCTGTTTTCGACATCTTGTCATCTTATCTGTTTTGGTCACAGTATTTGCTTGTGGTTTTTTATTGCGTTGCAATTATTGTATTATAAAGTGAAAATATTCACTCCCATTTTTTTTATAGTCTAAATTTGTTTCAAATAGACGCATTACATGAGGCTTGTGAAAAGATTCGGGAGCTCCTTCCAGAATTCAACAACAAAGTCATCCGGCAGATAGCAGGGAAGTCGATACAGGCCCTTGATGCGGCAAAGAACATTCCAAGAATGTATCGTCGGACAAACAAGGAGGTAAATATCACAGTAAGATGTTAAATCAACATGATGCCAGTTGACATTTGTTCTTAGTTGCCCTTATTTTCCTTTTTTCTGTGTGATATTTAGTTAATAGTCTTGTGATTTATCAGTTTTCTTCTTTGTTCCTTCTTTAACTAGTCAGTTGTAAAACCAGCAGAAACTAGTCATAATTTTTCTTGAATAATGTACACCGAGTACTTCACTATAGCCACGTCTTTGACCACGCATTCATTGATGAACCTCAAGTATAAAGGTCACCTGTCTCGATTAGCCCCTATATGGTTATTACAGGTGGCCTACCCTTACTTATTTGTAAATTTCTCATTTCTTTGTATTTCTTTTTTACTGTAAGAACTAAGTGTAAATAAATATGTTATTGTTGTTTGTTGTTGTTTTTCCAGCCACCCTCGAAAGCATCGGCATTTGTGAGTGCTGCAACAAAGCCACTGCTTGACTTCCTGAATGAACATGGATCACTGGTCAGCGAACAACAGCAAAAGCAATGGGCGACTCACGTTTTACAGGCGTTATTCATTAGGTAAGATTGAGTGGAGACGGTGTGCTAGCCTGTGAGTTACCAGCATTTATACGCGGAATATGCTTAGATATCATACCAAAACCCATGTATTAGATAGCAGTTTTCCCAACGTGCTATTAGTTTTGTCTTATCATGCTCGCCCGTTACTTTTCTAATTTCTAAAAACTTGTGACTTGTTACTGAAATAATAAACAAAATTTATATTTTATGGCCGCTTGAAGATTCGTATTTTATCGTCTTGTGTTAAAAAGATCCTTTATGCGTGAGTGAAGCGACTCCCGTGAGGTGCACTTTTCATCACTCGAAGATTAGAATCGTACCAAGAGTTGCGCGCCCAATGATAGCAGGCAATAAGGATGAGATTTCAAATGAGACGAACCCAAATCGAAAAAGGTCTATTGAAAATGACGTCTTCACCGTTGAAACCATTTGCAATCGGCATGTCAAGAAAAAGAACCTGCAAACAACTTCCAATATGTAAGGGTTTAAACCGCGCAGACTTATTCATTTCCCGGTAGTATATTCAGTAGAATCTGTAATTTCATGCTATTCTGTAAGTATTAATTTGTTGTTACGGATCTGTGCGTGTGACCACAGAGCTTCGAGTACAACTTGGATCTGACACACACGACACAATACAACATTACCACTGGCCAGACATTTACGTGGGCTCATGCAATATGTTTGAGAGTGTTTACAAAGTATGACGTTTGGGACCTGAATTCAGTTGTCGTCTTTTAAAAAATGTTCAAACTACCAGCGAGGAAAATTGCAAGGAAGCCTGATCGCATTGGTAATTTTCTCCCGAAACGTGGTTCTGCAAAAATGAACGTTTTAAATTCCGAAAAGAAGGCCTTTCACGAAGATTACAGGTGCAAAGGCTTCCGAATATGAGCTACCCCGCTCCCCCCCCCCCCAAAAAAAAGCGCATGCCTCATTGCATGGCATAGTTATACTAACGATTTGTATACATTAATTATTGGTGTCGTGCTGAACTGGTAACTCTAGTATCGCTCCACAAACTGTGCAAGTTCAGACGGCCTACCCTCGGTATTTTACTATTTTTATTATTTATCATTATTGTTATTGCTATTACTATTATTATGATTATTGTTGTTATAAGATTCCAATTAAACAATAGTAATGTTCTGCACAAGCTGCTGAAGGATTTCATCCTCTGAAATACCGGTAACTGATAAGCGAAACCTTTTCAAGACGTGAAGATCCCTCCAAATGTTTTGTTGTTGATGATCTTAGGTACAGCACAATCACAACAGATGTCCTTACCTCCATCAAGAAAACAGAGGACAGTTTGTTGCGTCTAAAGCGCACGCGCAAGCCTGCAGGAGGGCAGGTCGCTCAGTCGGGGCCTGGCTCATCAGCGGACAGCCCAGCAACTATGACCGACGACGACAAGATTCGACTGCAGTTCGCATTAGACGTGACAGACTTCGGCAAAATAGTAAGTGATTCTCAGGTTTTGCGTTTCATTTCGATCATTTACTAACGTTTGTTCAGCAACTTTGCTCAGGTGGTGGTTGGTTCTGTGCTATTGATCTGGGACTTAAAGAAGCTGAAACAGTTGTAGAATTTCACTCACTTTAGGTATCGTGCTGTTGACCAGTTACTGATTTTGCCTAAAGTTGTGTTTAGTTTTTAATTTACTGTTCATAATTGGCTTACTTACTTTTCCGTTTTCACATCGACTTGACCCTGTTTGGTTGAGAAGAGCAAAGACCGATGTGTATTGCGTTATGGCCTCGTAAAACTGTCTTTTGATGTCTGTAATTGTAGTTTCCCCTCTAATGGAATTTCGGGCATTAAGGTTATCGCTGTGACTGTTGCAAAGCGGAATCCTGAGTGGTCTTTCAACAGACGCTGCGAACGAAGAATACCATAAAATAATACACAGAGCTGTAAATAGCTCATATCTACATTGGTATTTATGAGTATTTAACATAATGTCGAGGCTAATGCTATAAAAATGATTCGGTAGTCATTGTAATCAGCGGCAACTACGAATACGAAACTGCATGGACTATAACTGGCCCGGCCGTAATTCCGATTTTTCCTTTTCTCCTGCATGTTAATACCTTTTTGATCCTTTCTACAGATAACGAACCTTGGTCTCGACCCCACCAGTTCATGCCCAGCGTACACAGAGGTGTTGTGTCTCGTCCAGTCAGCAAGAGGTGGAGACGCTGCTGCTCCAACAAACTGAGGGCTCACTTTTAAAAGCTTATATGTTAACTGGTATTTTAGAGCATTTTCACTCAATCCCCAGGGAATCAAATGACAAAGGGCATGGCGGCCATGTTGGTGTCCCTAACAAAACAAACTGATTGCAACTCCATTGCAAAATTGTGAATGGGCACCAATGTGGCGGCCATGACGTCACGTGAAAATGCTCTGTTCGCAGGTGGAAGTTCTCGCGCCGCCCACATTCTTATCTCTTGAGCGAAGGAACTTGAAATTTGTGACACTTTTCAAGGGTTTATTAAGAAACTAATGGAATGTTGAATTGGCGTTTATCAATCAAGGTGTTTACATATAAACCAGTTTCCGAAAGTCAGGTCACGATAGTTTTTAGGATTTTCTCGTAATGAATTAAAAAGAATTGCTGTCATATTTTAACTTTATTAAGTAAAGCTTATCTAACGGTCTTCCTTTAACTCTTATGCAATTAAAACCATTTTTCTGTCTTCTTCAAACAATCAAAGTTAGCCAGCAAGAAATCCAAAAAGGCCGCACTTTAATTTTTCTGACGTAATGTGACCAGATTTTTACTTATTTACCTATTACTTGCACTCCGTCACACAAGACGGTTTTTTGCAAGGGTGGTTCATTGCAGTTATAATTGTACTAACTTAGAGGTCATCCTCTTGCTTCATCATTTTCACAATCGTATACAAAGCGTAGTTTGGCGAAAGGGCTGATAAAGACAAAAAAAATGTGCACCAACTCTCGGAAAACGCCTGCTAAGCGTGAAGGTGTTCATCCATGCGGAGGACTAGTGTAGATTTCCGGACAACGACCCACCATCCCCTCCCCCAAACTTAACTTAAACCTAACCCCAGGAGGGGTAGTAGTTGGGTAGTTCCAAGAAGCCTACATTGATATCATGCGGAGTTGAAGCGAGAAAATGGTGGGAAACATGATCAAGAGGTACAAGAGACAACCAGTAGCGAAATCATTTTTTTACTATTTTTGTTGGGACGTGGATCTGTAAATTAGAGAGCTTAAGCAACGAGGACGGGAACGTCAACGAAGACGGCTGTTGAATTTTTAACTTACTGTTTTCCCTTTTCTTATTTGTATAACTCGCTCGTTTCTTCTTTGTTTTACCTGAAGGTGCGTGAATTTGAAAAATAAATAGCTTTAATTTTAAAGGTGCAAGAAGATTGAATTTATTTATACTCTAACGTTCACGTTCTCTACAAAACTCCAGAACTTAACTTTTCACGTTCTGTTTCTAAAGACGACGACGTAAAGAAGGCCAGCTGGTTGCATTCCAACGTGAAGTTATTGTACTCTGTAATTAAGTCCATTGTTTTGTAACGTTCTCGTCGACGTTCCCGTCCTCGTTGCTTAAGCTCTCTCTTGTTTACGTTTTGTACGCTCGTGAAATTGATGACAGATGGACGACCCTTTAGTTATTCAGCACAGCAGTTTTGGTTTGTCTAGTGCTAACATTTTTAGGCTGCGGGCACTTTCTTCCCCAGCAATTTAAACATGCCTAGTCTTGATAGGGAAGCGAAAATGTTTTAAGAGTAGAATATATAGAAAATATTTATTTGCATATCGTCGCATATAAAAGGAATTACAATTTGCTTAAATTGAAATAAAATATGTAAAACTGACTCGCAATTGACTCGAAAGACTGTGACTACACGAATGCTGTGATTGAGAATTTCCTGGAAAATACAAAATAAAATGTCTTGCAGAGTGCAAAAAGGTAAAATATTGTGGTGTAACAAAGAAAAGTGTCTTGCAACAGTTAGATACGAACTAGAAACAGTAACGAAGGAAATTGGATCTACGATATACATTCGTTACATTGTAAGCTCAGCATTCCTTATTCTATCTCTGATCGTGAAGCAGTCTTAAAATAATCTCGTTACGAGGCTCTTTAGGTACTTTTGTACGCCGTTGACTGCCAACCAGGAGGTCCAGGGTTCGATTACTGGCCTGGTCGAAGGGCCTTCTTTCGTCACACCGTCCGTGCACAGGGACGTTAAGCCCGGCGTTGGTCTAGCCTCCTGAAATGCTATCTCGGGGGACTTAAAAGAACCCACACACTTCTCGAAAGAAGTAGGGTCCAAAAAAGAGAGTACGCCATTTTGATATAAGTGTGTTACCTCCGACCTGCTTCTTTCTCGGACCATTCTCTAAATAGAGCAACATTTTTGCTCGTAAAACCGAGACAGCGTAACAGGGTACAGCGAAAGAGTTTTTTTGCCGGGCAACGCGTTCTGGGTGTTGGAAAACTGATCTGCGACGTTTCGCCGCAACAACAGGTCTAACGCTAAGGGCCGGTTTAGAGATATGTGAGTTTTGGTCCTGTGATGAAATCGTCTCGGTATCTTGTCATTTCCTTGTTGCTGTTTATATAGTTTCGGGGCGGGATGAAGCGACATCTCGGGGATAAAAAACTTCATGTAAATTCCGTGTAAACACTGCAAACCAAAAAGAAAAGACGTGAACGTGGTAAAGTTCGGTACAGAAGGGTAGAAATTCGTCTCAGGCGGGATAATTTCATACCGTGATTTCAGGATCAAACCGCTCACGTAAACATTTATTTTTTTTCGTCGCGTGGTAAATGTCATCCCGGAACAAAACTCATCTCGGCCTTCATGTAAACCGTTTTTAGTCATTCGTCGTGTTGCACAATCTAAAATTCAGCGTTTAAATCATATCGTCGTTTTCACCTTACGAGAATAGAAATTAGTAAATCTTAAAGGCCATGCTACACAAGGCAATTTTATTTTGCATCTTCGTCTGCAACTCGTGCGAGATTAGAGCATTGTTAGATGCGGTAGACGAGCAACACGCTTTAATTGGCTTCACAAAGTTTTGCGAAAAATAGAAAATTTTCAACTTTTTCTGCAACCTCCTTTGCAATTTTTTGTTGTCTAACAGGTGTTACTACTTTTAAAATTTGTTTGGCAACTTGTTTCGCGCGGTTGCGAGGAAGTTTATAAGGGATTTAGGGGGCGACAGCCGGGCGCCCCCCCCCCCGCCCCTAAATATTACTAATATTTGAATTTAAATGGCAATTTCTTGCGTGATACCTGGCGTCAGGGTGAGGATGGTGTGACAGTTTCTCGTCATTTTAAGGAAAAGAAGAGAAATAACGTAAAACACCATTTCAGTTGTTGTCATTTAAAAAGAACCCAGAATTGATGGAAATACGGGTAAAACGATCTGAAATTTTTTTCCGAAAGTGTCCCAGAAATTCTCCGATTAAATTTATAGGGCGCGCGCGTGTGTTGTATTCGTAATTCAAACGGTATTAATTAAATATCGTGATCAAAGTTTGCGATAGAGCGCGAGTAACGAAAAAACGATTAACTACTTCACCTTCCTTGGTTTTCTTGTTGTGAAACATTTAGTTAGATTTGATTTCCGAGAGGTTAGATTATTTATTTGCTGCAGCATGACCAAAGTTAACTAAGGGCAGATTGTAGTTTGACAAGGTCCTTTCACAACCTTGCCAATTAAACAATTTTAAAAAAACTCGTCTGCGCTGCGCGCGTATGAGGAAAGCGTGCGCGATCTGTTGTGACGTGATAAACGATTTAATTTGATCAAGTAATTTTTCATTCGCCAAGATGGCCGGCAGTAATAAAGAGATGACAATTGTGGACGATGGTGTGCTTGAGGTGTATGAACTGGAGGACACTGCCCTGCAAGAATGTATGATGTTCGTAAAGAAAATGAGTGAAACAAGTTTGACGGAAATTGAAAAGGATAGAGGAAACCTGAGCAACTTGTTGAAAGAAGCAGAAAAAGAAGTAAGACAGTTGAAAACTGCTCTAAAATGTGCAAATTCTTCGATTGATGAGTTAACAAACAGTTCACAACGAGAAAAAGAAGAGAAAAAGCTACTGCAAGATGATTTGGATTGCGCTAACAAACATATTATTGAACTCCAAGACTCTGTTCAAAAACGCGAAATTGCTTCAGCCAGCCTCAACGCGGAGATTCGAGATTTGAGCAAATCGCTGTTGGCTGAAAAAGGATCCGTTTCGTTGTTGCATACTGAAAATGGAGCATTGAAAGAAGAACTGAAAGTAGCTCAAACTTTGGTCCTTCAAAACCAGCAAAGAATCGGCCTCCTGGAGGACGACCTGAGAAGAAGTTGTTCCCGATTTGCAGGCCTGACGCGCGAGTATGAAGAGAAATTCAGCCAAATGGAATTAGAACTTGATCAAGAAAGCCAACGGACAAAGTCTATCAAGGAATCCTCGGCTGAAGAGATTTTAAGTTTGGAAGAACAACTTCGCAAGCAGAAATCACACAGCAAATCTTTGAGCGCTGAAGCTGATAGCTGTATTCAGGCAGTTAAGGAACAGCTTGACGAGGTAAAGAAAGAAAAAGCTGAAATGGCCAAAGCTAGTCAAGCAGTGACAACAAAACTGCACACTTGCAATCACGAGCTCGTTCAGCTGAGAAAGGAGCTTGACCAGGAGCGACAAAAATCTGAGAAGTTTCGCGTGGATAACGAAGCACGAATCAAGGAATTACACTCCCACTTGAATGATCAGAAGATGGAGGCGGTGCGTCTGTCCAAGGTCGCCGAAGAAGCCGAGAATAAATGTGCAAAATCAGAAACGGAAAGAAATAAACTAAGCGTCAAATTGAAAGTACTTGAAGAACGATCGAAGGCTAAGGACAGTGACCCCGGTTCTGCTAACAACGAGTCACACATTTCAAGAACTAGAAAAACGTCCGACAAGGTAGGAAGTCTTTTTATTTTTCTCTATCTATTTTCTTTATTTCAACAACATAGGTAAAAAATATAAAGAATAAATAAGGAAAAAGGAAATGAGCGTTCAATAAAGATTTAGTACGGATAACGTTCAATAAAGATTTATAGTACGGGGCAGAGGGACTGACTCTCGACAAAATGACGGGGGTTAGCCAAAAGTTTATAAGGGTATTTTCTGCACTTAGCTGTTTTTGGGGCATCATTTCTTGTAGCACAGTGTTCGTTTTGAGTATCACGTTGAAAATTTCAAGAGAAACAAGCACCGCTCTGATGATTTTTAAAACTATTTAAGTAGAAAATCCTAGAAAAATGTTACTTAAGTTTTAACAAAATTGCCATTAATTATCCCAGAAACCAAGGTTTAATAACCAAATATGGCTAAAATATGGTATTTTTTGGTTAGATTTACGGCTAAGCTCATCTTTCATACCCAAACCGTCACGGTCTTTTTCTTGAGTTTACTCTGGGCTGCAAAACCTTCAATCTTTATAAACAAGTATAACGGACTACACGGCGGTGTTTCACGGACAATTTTGTTTCTCGCCCTTTAATCAGTGAGTTGAGACCGGAAATGTAGTGAAAACTACCTAATTACAAAACGAGCCGGTAAACAGTCTAGCAGGAAGAAAAACCTTGTAAAAGAATTAAATCTGAACCTCCCGACATGTGTTTTATATCAGCCGCAACTCACCACCACCGCTGACAAATGTTTGACAAACAATCCCGCCTGGGAGGGGGGGGGGGGGGGCTTTTGATGCCCGCCCCAATTTAAAGCAGCGTGCGATTAT
>JAOBYE010248877.1:0-16493 GCA_025403585.1 Parazoanthus swiftii | reverse complement strand
GTCCATGCTTAGCGTGCGTCTATCGAGTTATGGATGCACGCGGGAAGTTGGAAGAGCACGAGAGAAGCGTTAGAGTGCCACTAGGCGAAGCCAATTGCTTCTCTAGCTTCTCGAGTGCTCTCCCAACTTCCCAAGTGCATCCATAACTCGATTCACGCACAATAAAGTATGGACCATTTCTTTTAGAACATTGCCTCTGTCACTTTAAGCATTTTTATAAGAAAAATGCACGTAAGCTGATAACGTACAAAATTCTGCTAAACCGTTCTAAGCATTTTTTATTGGTTGAACGCGATCATGCGAGTTATAGATGCACGCTCGCACCATACAAAAAGCGCCAGCCATGTTCTAATAAAGTTTAACAAAACAATGTCAAGTAACTGTCGCAACAATCTTCAAGCAGTGAAAATAAATCAATAGTTCCTCACTTTCATAGCAATAATCGTGTTATGTTCCGCAAACAAGCGAACAAAATATGTTACACAAACTCATTGACAAACATCTAAGCTTCGATATTTCATCGAGATTATGTAATTTTAAGTAATGTTTAATTTAATAAACGCCTCCTTTAGGGTGGCGTTAATTAGATACGGGGCGTTAAATAGGGGAAAGCGTCTAACTGAAAATCCTACTTTGACCTGGTCGTCTATTAGATACGAGGCGTTTAGAAGAGAGTGGGCGTTAAAAAGATCATTTATAGTACCCTTCTACCCCTTCCTTAGTTACGGTGAGAGTCAAAGTAAGAGGTAGGTTTACGTTAAGCTTTAGGGGTGAGGTGGGTGGGTCCAGGGTTTGGCGACTAGGGCTTTCTTCCACAGTATTTCTAAATTCGGTCCTAGTATTATTGACCTACCCTTTAAACGCAAAGGTGAAACTGACAGACTGCGCAGCTTCATAGGAGTTGTTGTTGTGCGCCACCTCCCAATTAACAGACAGCTTGTCACCAATAAAATACCGCTTCGTTTTCGTGTCGTTCAAGGTGCTGAAAGTACCGACAATGGTTGGATCATTCTGTAAAGAATCTTCAAGTTAATATTCGTCTAAATTTTCATGGAAAGGATACCATGTTATATTTAACAACCTAACTTGCTTTGTAACGTAACGCAATATCATGTTATGTAATGTAATGTAATGTAACGTAATCGATATAATGTAACTTGACATCGTGTAATTTACAAAATGAAATGAAGTAAAACATGATGATATGTAGCGAAACGTTACGTTATGCAGTACAATATAATGTATTGTATTGCCAGGCAATGTAAAGCAGTATAATATAACGTTATGAAATGTTTTGTAATATGTAATGTAGCGTGACATAATGGGATGAAATGCAATGCCAAGTAATGTAACGTGAAAAATGGTTTGTAATATGTAATGTAACGTGACATAATGAGATGAAATGCAATGCCAAGGAATGTAACGTAACATGAAGAAATGGTTTCTAATATGTAGTGTAACGTGACATGAGATGTCATGCAATGCAAGTTAATAAGGCGTAACGTAGTGAAATGTATATTGGTAATTTAATGAAATTAAATGTAGCGCAATGCACGCAATGTGATGTAATGAATGGCAGCAAATTGTGGTGTTAAATTACGTTAATTCTATATTATGTGAATAAAGAGAATAGTATGTCACAGTGCAAGTACGTGCAAGGTATAAGGTACTTTAAACAGTCGTTCGTCTAACAGTCATGTAGATTGTATACGATCAATGATACTGGTAAGCGGCGCATATTATTAACCTCTTACAAATACGACCATATAGCAACTAATTAAGGCGAAAACGTGCTCAAACCAGACCTACTAACAAGTTATTCAGAGCTGTACTTCCAAATATTATATGGCTGACTGATTTCGCGTGCTGTGGTTGAACAATTTCGGGTCCGTAAGTAGCCGTACGGACCTCTAGTTCTGGAGTGGCCGTCATTTACAGCCTCATTTGCTTCAAATAATCAACAAAGCCATATAATAAACATCTTATTAGCCTCGTTTGCACCGTCAACCGCACGGCACGTTATGGATCCTCGTTTTTTTCTTCCTCGTTTTCATGGCCCGCGCGCTTCACGCTTGGGCCATAAAAGGAAGGAAAAAACTCGGTCCATAACTTGCCGTACGGACCTCGCACTCGGCCAATAAGAGGTATTTACCTTGCAAACGTTGATGGCTTCCTGGCCGACCCAAAGCATCTGATACCCACTGCGCATGCCTGCACCAACCCAGTGTTTGGATGCGTTGGCCAGAGAAGGGTGATCTTTGATAGTTACGTTGAACTCGATTTCGATTTTGTTTTGTGCAGATGCATCGGAAACCTGTAAAAAAGAGGTGGTTTTATTTATCGGAAGCTCGGAAACACATCCTCCCAATTAAAACTACAAAACAGCTGTAATAGTATAGTCCAGATATAAATCAATATACTGATATATGTTGCAAGCGCTCTTAACTGATTGAGCCACCATCCAAAACTTATTACGACCTCTGTACTGAAAACAATTTGGACATCTCGTTTTCGAAATAGCTGTCAATCTTGCAAGTTGAAAATCGACTATTTTAAAAGACTTACTTGCAGAAATATTTTTTATCAACTAGCTTCTTTGTGTCGTTTGCTTATAAAACAACTACTAGGGTCGTTTTTGACGTCGAGGCGCTTTCTAAGTTAAAAATTAACTGAACTCTAACGCATAAACATTGGGGCTAGGCAGAAGGGGATCGAGAAATTTCGGAAAAGGAGGGCCAGAATCCGCAGTTCTGGAATACGGGGGGTGGACCTCTAGAGGAAAAATTTTATTACCATCTTCATAATATTTATTTTACAAAAAAGTTAACAAAGAAAAATCAGGTCTAAGTAACTTTTACTCAAAATAAATAAAGCCTTGTCCTCGCTAATAACTGAGGTTGGCTATAAAGCAAAGAGAATGAACAATTTTAACAGAGGTAATCAAAACACACAATCAATGTGTATATATGTATGTACAGGTATTTCAAAAAAGTTTGTCAAAGTCAATATTCGATACAGGAACCGAAAGGAACTTCGAGGGCTCAAGGAGTACTCATAGCTTGTTGCTATTATCATTGACTTTGCATAATATAGAGTGTAGGCTCATCATTATACAATTATTATTACTGCCATCATTATAATTATAATTTGTCACTAGACATTTATGTACCCACAGTTCTTTTCGGTTCCAGTATCAACTATTGACCCATGACAACTTTTGTTGAAAGAGCTGTATATTAATATACAGCAATAGTAAATAGGTTTTCCTTTAAGTAAGACAATGCTTAACATTGAATGGAGTTGTAAATATACATATAACAAAAAGACTGATTCATCATCTGCACTGCAAATCTGTTTCAAGAGGAGCTAGTTGTCCCTCTCTCATCAGGTGCATACGCAGTCCAACGAACAAGTGGTCCTTTAAATACAAACTAATTAAAATTCAGGTTAAAATTAAAGTTTAAAATTCGGAATTTAAAATTAAATGATGAGAGAGGGCCAACTAGGTTCTCTTGAAACAGATTTGTAGTGCAGATAATGAATTAGTCTTTCTGTTATGTGTTTATATTTATTAAAACCAAAAGACATTTTTTCAATGTAAAGTCAACGAGAGGGAGGGGTAAAGGAGGTGGGGGAAGGGAGGCTTATCGGCCCCTCCCCTAAATAGTTACCGTTAGGTTACCAAAATCAAGTACTGCTCGGTCGTAGAAGTTCACATCTGGACTCTTGTAGAAGCTGGGGGTTGGCTGCTTGTTCCCGCCAGCACCTACACCGATATTACTTCCTACAGCTTTGATAATAACGTCGTGAATCTTCATGAAGGAAAAATCGTTGATGGCGGTGCTGAGTTCTACAAGCAGCGGAAAGTTTAACTTCGGCATCTCGATAGTCAACCTGTACTTTGTAACCGAGCCCACGCACAGATCTGTTAAAAAAAGACAGGTCTAAAGTTACTTAACACAATGCCTATGAAAACCATTTCGTCTATGACTAAGTCTATATTCGGTTTATACCTATGCCGATGTCTATATTAATGTCTATGTCAATATCTATGTCTGTGTATTTTTATGCCCATGTTTACTCCTATGCTCTGGTCCATAACCATGTCTATTGCTATTTCTATACGTCCATGTCTATGCTTACGCCAATGTCTGTCCAGTTCTTTACCTATGTATTTGCATATGTTTCAGCCTGTGTCTCTGTCCATGATCATTTCTACGTTCATAATTATGCATGTGGTCATGTCCATGTTTGTTGTTTGTCAGTGTCTGTCCAAGTCCTTGATAATGTCTGCGCTTATGTCTATGTCGACCTCTATCTTTGTATATGTCCATGCTTGTGTCTATGTCGATGTCTATGTTTCTGTTTATGTCTGTGGCCATGTCCTTATCATATCTAAGTTAATGACTATGACAATGCCCAAGTCCTTGACTATGTCTTCGCCTACGGCCACGTCTATACCTACGCCCATGCTTTCGTCCATGACCATGACCATGTCTGTGTCTATGTCTAAGTTTGTGTTCTTGTCTGCGCGCATGCCTATGCTTATCAGTCCACGTTTAGTTCTAATTCTACAAAAACGTCTATGTCTTTGTCTTTGTCCACGTCTATTTCCAAGACAATGCCCATTCCCATTCCTATGTCTCTATCTTTATCTATATCTACGTTTAGACCAACTTGGCATGTGTATAAGTTCTCTTTTCCTTAGATGTTAGTCTTCGAGACTGAAGTTTTGAAAAGTAAGCAATAAGCAATAAAGCGGTGAACCGCAGATCAGAGCACCCCACAGTCAACAAGAGTATGTGAATGGCCCAGTCTTGTCTCTTTTGTAGCGAAAGGTTTTGCTTATTGTCTTACCAGACACCTCCGTCCTCTGTAAAGTGACCTTAGGGAAAACAGCATACAGCGTGGGTGTGGATGGGTGTGGTCCAGAGGGGTACTGATTTCCTCCACCTGTGTCTGTTCCAGTAATATCCGCTGTAAAGTACAGGTTCGCCAAAGGGTGTATCGTGCTCTTTACTGTAGCGGAAAACTTTACCGCCAGCACTTGACCAGACGTAAGAGAAGAAACTTGAAACGAAGCACTTGTCTCAGTGTATGTCACACTTCCGCTGAACGAAACAGAGCTACCTGCTGCAACGGTAACTGATTTTGGTTTCAGGAATTTGGATTTGAGCGTTATCTGAAGATTCTTCACTGGGTTGGCAGTGGCTGCCGAGGCATTGTGGGTCAGATTGAAGCTGAAGGCGATCTCATCGTCAACGTTGTAGTAGGTGACATTGGGGACAACTGGTTTAAAGGTTGGGATCAAAGTCGACTGGCCCTGTTATGGTTAAAGGGGAAGTGTTGATAAAATGGCAAAACAAAAACTCCATATTTAATTTTGTTGATAAGTTGCTGCCACTAGCACTGATACTCTTACGGACACATTACAGTTTTTATCGTTATCACTGTCACCGTTACTGTCACTGTCACTAGCACTGTGACAGTCACTGTTACAATCACTGTCGTTGTCATTGTAATTGTCACTGTCAGTATTACTGACACTGTTGTTGACACTGTTACAGCTGTTATCGTTATCATCAGTCACTGTTACAATCACTGTCGTTGTCATTGTCATTGTCACTGTCAGTATTACTGACACTGTTATTGACACTGTTACAGCTGTTATCGTTATCACTGTCACTGTTACAGTCACCGTTACTGCCACTGTCACTGTCCCTAACACTGTTATTGACACTATTACAATTGATATCGTTAGCACTGTCACAGTCACTGTCTCTGTTACTGTCACTACTACTTTACCACTTTGTGTGGAATTGAGACACTGCACTGATCACAAACTACTACTCACCTGTAAAACGGCACGTCGTGAGCGGTGATGTACTTCGATAGACCTTCGCTTCCGAGACCCAGTCTCTTTTTGCACCACTGATATGCGCACTCTTGCAGTCGACTTGGTCCCGGAATCCTCCTCGCTGTTTGAAGCAGATATGACAAGTTTGAAGGCCTTCCTCTCACTAGTCGCCAGACTCTTTCCAACAGAAAGCACTCCAGTCTTGCTGTTAATCTGTAGATCAAAAATTTAAGTTCACTAAAATGCTCCATGATTTTCAATTGCCATGATTAGTCCACTTGTGGTTAATACTGCGTGGTATTCACATAGGTTTGACCAAGGCAAGTGCGGGTGACGTGCATAGGAACAAGCTCCACTGACTGACACGTGTGGGCTCTGGGAGGCAACTGCTTCTAACTTTGAGTCTCAAAAACAGTATTTTATACTTTGCAGTGTCTAAAAATTTAAAAAATGCACAATGCACAATGCAGAGCAAACTAAAAGTTAAGAAACTTTGTTCAAAATGAAACTTTATACAGTTTGGCATGGGTGGAGAAAACTGAAAGACTCTCGACTTCAATATTTAATCAAAAGATATTGGCTAAGAAATGTGGATTTGAACAAACGAAGGAAGTCTACAACCTTAACGGTTTTTTGCATTTAAATGCACGTCTGACCCGTCTGAGGTGGCTCACTTGAGACGTACAATTCACTGTAAACTGAATAGTTATCACACTGACCTTGAATAACTTGTTGTAGCTGAGACAAAACGGTCTAGATCTTTCACTTTCCCCCATTCTTTTTACTTAACTTTAGATCCATATCTATTTCCACTTAATCTGTAACGCGTATCAAGATGTTATGGAGACCAACCTCAAAACGGCCGTCCTTGTTCCCTTTCTCAATGTTGTATGTTACTTTTGCGCATGCACAGTCCTCACTCTTCTCCTCGCAAACTTTGGAGTCATGGTCGACAGCGCTGACAACAGTGACCGTGGATCCTACTGGCACGTCTTCGGATATTTGAACATCATAGATCGGTTGTTCGAACTTTGGCACGTGTTTGTTGTCTAATAAATGAACAATGCGTGAGCCCGTTATTAAGAGTGGCCATCAAAGTGATCAGTTGTTACATGCTAGTATTACCCTGTAAACTGATGATATGGCACGTTAACTAAAAGAGAAGCTAAAACTGAAAATAAGAAGCTAGATAGAACGAATTTGAGAGTATTGACGAGCATCGAACCTTGGACGCTTGCACTCCAGTCCTATGTACCAACAATAAGAACTTTATTTTGGTACTGACATACCACGAAATTTACAATACAGTAATTAGTTCTGTTTTAACAAGAAACAAAGTACCTGTCCAACCTAAAACAGCCAAAAGGACTAATCGAGTTAGGTGATAGATAATGTGAGTTAAACACTTTGGCTCAGTTGAAACAAAACCGAAAAAGCTACTTAATTTGTTGCCAACCATTCACTTTTACTGGTAATATGTCGCAGTCCCTTTGAACCAAACCCCCCTGTCACTGTCATTGCTATTGTCTGTCATGCATTGTCATTGTCAATATCATCATCATAATCATCATCATTATCATTATTATTACTATTATTATTTTTCTTCTTCTTCTTATCATTATTGTTGTTATTATTAACATTATTATTGTTATCATTATTATCATTATTATTATTATTATTATTATCATTATCATTATCATTATCATTATCATTATCATTATCATTATCATTAGCATTAGCATTAGCATTAGCATTATTATCTTTATTTTGAATATTTCGAGTGACTCACCAAGAACATCGCAGCTCTCTCCTTTCCAACAGGGAAGACATTCACATCGGGATTCCCCGCATTTGCCGTGAACACAGCTGATTGTCTTTTTGCTGAGGAGACGGTATATACCAACATTATTCGATAAATCATTCTCCAACAATTTCGAACCTTTTTCAAAATTACATAGAACGTTTCAACCGTACCTTTAGAAGGCTGCTCTCAATAACACCAAATAACGAGTTACTAAATCAGTGCTTACTACTTATTTCCATATGTTCCTTATTAGTAGGTTAGGAGAACTTTACATTTCATCTAAGTGAGTTTCAAGTGGATGATCAATCTTCATATTCTTAAATCTATTTAAAGGTTTTATATTGATACCCTGTGATGAGAAGATGGATGTACTTCATACCTGTGGCAAAGATTCACGTCTGCACGCGTGAACCTCAAAAAGGAAAACACGCGCTTGTAAAACTCAGCGAAGCTCGTGACCCCTTTTGACTCGCAGTTTTTCTCAACAAGCACTTCACAGCTCTCCCCCTCTGTGTAGAAACGTCAAATCGATATTAATTAATTAGTTAACTAATTAACACGAAGAGTAGAAAATTTAACCCACACTGTCAAGATATAGCAATAGGTTCTTTATGCCTGGAAATAAAACAAGATCTGTGGTTTCGGTCAAAAACCTTAAAAAAATAGAGTCAGTCGGTCGGTATTATTATTCTATGTTATCATACAATTTCAGTCGGTGATCATGAGGTGTAAAAATACCATATTTAGGCCCGGAACGAGTACAAATATCCTGCGATACTTGTACTTTAGAGGTTATAGTAGCAAGCCAGCTGAATAGTTTTTTTTAATGAAATGTTACAATAGAATGGGGAAGTTATATAATAAACCTCTTATTAGACAGTTAAGTATGTAGTATGGCTTGATATTGTTCATCGTCCTTTGCATTTTGACTCACCCTCGGGGAGGGGGGTGCTCCCTCACATATGCTATTTAGGTTAGAACGCCAAAAAGTAGGGTTTTCAAATCGTTTTGATCTGAAAATGGGTGTAGATTTTGGCATTTTGGTCTGATTTTTGGAACAGAATTTTGCAATTTGGTCTAACAGCGGGTATTGCGATTGAAAGATAGCTGGTAGCTGAGATCGTTTCAGGAAATCAGGCAGTTGGGACTCGAAACATTACATTGGATTTAGAACGCATACAATCAGTGAAAACCGCTAAAAAATGGAATCGGAGCATTTTGAAAACGGGTATCAAGTTTATCTTCAGGTCTGGAAGATAACTAAAGGAAATTCGCATATTTTGGTCTGAAAACGGGCAAAGGTTTCACGCGGTGCGCCCCACACCCCCACCCAAACGATTGTAGAGTACCTTCCCCGGACTCGTCAGACTGCTGCAAGACTTGTAATAATATCCTGCCATACTACATGCTAAACTATCTGATAAGATGTACTTATTCTAACTCGCACGCCCGTGCGTCTATTAAATCGCGTGCTCGCGTTCAACCAATAAAAACGCTCAGAAAGGTTAAGGAGAATTTTGTACGTTATGAGCTTACGTGTGTTTTTTCTTATAAATACTGTTTAAAGTGGCAAACGCAAGACTCGTAATAATATCCTACCATACTACATGCTAGACTATCTAATAAGATGTATTTATGCTAACTTTTTCCCATAATAACGACCAAAAGCATCTACATCATTTAGGTTGTCGGTCACAATTAACATGGAGGACGAGCGGGAGTAGTCGATATTTATCAACTTGTCAATGCATCAACATGTACGTATGATAATTCATTCAGCAAACTTCACAGTTAACTGATTAATTAAGCCGCGTTCATACAAACATGATTACAATAAACTGTTGGTACTGTCACGAACTCTAACTGAACTCTAACGCTCCTCTCGTGCTCTCCCAACTTCCGGCGTGCATCCATAACTCGATAGACGCACGCTAAGCATGGACCATTTCTTAAGCAAAAGAAGCATTTGAATGTTTTAATGATAAAGTAACTTGTTTATACAGATTTTAAACCGGTCTGTGTACTTCAACTGTCGAATTGTTTTTTAATCACGATTAACTGAAACCTGTCTGGTGAGTAGTGTGAATGCCGCATTAAACTTCAAAAACTACTCTGCAGGGAGCCTAGGAGACCAAACAGCAATAAAAAGTTATAGGGTCGGAAATATGGCAGAAAAAGTTTGGTCGGGTAATCGGAACCGTAGGTGGTATTTCGTTTGGCATTGTATTAAAAAACTGAAGCGACGTTTGACAAAATATATTTTGTGGAAATTTGCATTTTGTGAGAAAAAAACACCAACTGCTACGTAAAACGGCAGGCCATACACAATACTCGTGATCTTTAAAACCTAGGAGCAATCCTTTTTTCTCAGCCCTGAATTTTCGATCGCCCGGCAGACCAAAAGACCAAACCTGGGATTTCAAGCTTGAATTCTTATTTAATTTGTATCTAGGCTTTTTGATCTGAAAGAATATTACTATTAGTAAGTTTATTTATGGGAAAAGTTTGAAACTTCATCATCATTATCGTCTTTCTAACCAAGTGGAACACGAATTCGGGACAATGTCTCTAATTAACTCGATCTGTAACATGTGTTGGCCCTCTCATCCTCCACTTCTCTGCGCCATGTTCTTAGTGGCCTTGGGGGAATTCATGCTTGTTAAAGACTGTTTAATTTTGCAAAGTGTGCTCCAATGCAATAACTAGACGGCATACGAGAGACTTCTACAAGACAACAGGCCGCACAGAAACAAAACTGCTGCGAATATTTTGCCGACTAACGCCACCGAAGCGCGGCATTGACCAAACAAAACTACCGCGCTCGCCCTAAGGCCATAAAGATACGAACTGTATGACGTACCAACTTATAAAGTTGTCTCTGAAGATGACTTCCATACAGATTGTCGAAACAACAGTCACAAACAATAACAGCTTTTTCAGGACTACATTCACCCGCACGATCAACCAACTACAAACATTGGCTGAGCCGAGGAGACAAATGTTAACAAAAGGAGAATTTTATGCACATGGTTCTCTGAAGCAATCTGGAATGAAGACCGTTAACTAGGAAAATACTCAGTGTTAAATCAAGAACCACTGGCTGAACACATCTTAAGCAGAAGAAAATGGTCAGAAATGATCTGGGTATATAGGCCATATTCTGGCCCACATTATCTCTGCTCCGTAAAGTAACACTGACTTCATACTTGTGTTTAGTAAAAGATATTCAAAGACTCTTTTACCGATTTAATAAATTTAAATTTAGGGCTACGAAGACAAGTACAACCCCTTTCGTATTGAAAAATTGTCGTGTATCGACATAAACTAATATTTTATGAATGTAATTTCATTGGGACTTTTTAATCTTTTTGAACTGTGAAGAAGTTTCAGTTCACAATACGTTTATTACTTGACGCGTTTCGCCGCTTGCATGGGCTTTATCTGAGAGTTGTTTGGTGAAAACCTGTTTTCCAGTAAAGACTATCTAGGCCCAGTCATAAAACTGAATATAGAAGTATATCAGCATTCAGACTGATACGAGGAACTCGGCACTAAACTACGCCAAAAAGTCTCGCAAAAGAGCTTGTCGGAAACGTATAGGGGATACTGGTTAAGTTTTGGGATCGAACCTTAGCGGTAAATATCTTGCGAACTGATTTAAGCCACTTCGTCTTGTCTGCTATAACGTAAATGGTTCATTTAACGCCCTGGGCGTTTATTTATTTTTAAGTTTGGCGTTTAATAGATAAGAGGTGTCTATTGGAGAGAGGCGTTATTTTTACAATTGATATTTTACACTTCTTAATATCGATATTTTACACTTCTTAATAAACGCTTTCCAGCCAACAAAACTACCTGCAGTTAGTGCAATTTAACAAAAACAAGCGAGTTACTGTTGCAACAGTTTGCAAATAGTGGAGATAAGTCAAAATTTTTTCACTTTCATAGCAATTCTCGCGTAATGTTCTGCAAACAAGTGAACAAAACATGTGACACAAATTCAATTTTAAGTAATTTCCAGTAAACGGGGGCGTTTATTGGATACGGAGCGTTAAAAAGAAAGTGGCGTCTAACTGAAAATCGGCCAACTTTGACCTGGGCGTCTGTTAGTTACGAGGCGTTTCATAGAGAGTCAGCGTTAAATAGATCTTTTACGGTATACTCACTGGTATCCAATTGAAAAAAACACGAAGCAAAACTAATATTTGAACTAATTGTGGACGAGGGCTGAGAAAAAAAATGTGTGAATTCAGTGTTTGGAAACGACCGTAAAACTCGGCTCGTGTTTGTGAGAAAGAGCTTAGTGCGACACATGCAGGTGCCCGGTGGAAGTGGTTCGTCTCATTTTGCAGGTTTTATTTGAAGTCCTTTCATGCAAATTACTGCTATTGCCCCAGGACTAAGCAAACGTTTTGTTGACATTTATAATCTTTTAGATTAAAAAATTTCATGTTTGTGAAAATTATTGTAAAATGTTTCAGCCAAAAAAGCACACGATACAAACGGAAGCACACGGTACTTGTTTTTCTTCAAACAAAGGGAGTTAAAAATAAAAAATAAAAAAATACCAACGTAAAACGTGCTCCTGACAATTTTTTTTTCCAGCGGACCAGTTAGTAAAAACGGAGTTACAAAGCGACGAAATAATTTTTATTTTTTATATATTTTTATTTTTGAAAATCGAGAACATGCTGATGTACAATTTTTTTGTAGCTTGTTAATAATAATAAGAGTTTTGATCGCCTTGCAACGCAGGACAGTTAATTTTTCCTGTTTCATTTCAGTTTTATCAGCACTCCCGATAGAATTTGTAGTGCACACAAATTAACTAAACAAGTTTTCTGGATGAATTAACTCGTGTATATCCAAGATATGCTATACTCTGTATTTGCACTGCCGACTGTAGAATAGACTTTTTCTGTCTAAAAACAAACCAAGTTTCCTCTGACGCAACAATATGTAAGCTTTCAACACAAAGAGTTAACTCAAACAACGTTTTCTCTTGTGTAATCACTACTTTATTAACGACAACTGATCTGCCCATAGCTGGTGTTTTTAAAATTAAGGAAGAAAAACAACAACGGCTGCTGCAACACGCATGGACCACCTGCCCAACAAGTTTGTAGCTAGATAGACACCGATATAGTGCCGTGGTAACGGCAAGTAAAATAAAGTAAATTCCATGTTAGTTTATCGACCTGGATGTGCCTCTAAGTTGCTGCGTTTGCGTGTGCTTGCGTTTGGACATGTTCCTTGCGAGTCTTGATGTTAGGTCGACATGTGCGTGTTCTGGACTGTAATTTGAAGCGTTTCTCACCACTTCGCATTTTATTAAATTGATCAGAACTTTTGGCAAGGAGAATTCTTAAAAAAAATGTCTGGAAAATCTCTTTGAAAATCGCGATCATTGTTCAGAACGACGTAGCGCTAAACAAAATCCTGTTGGAGATTTTAGAAAAAGAAGAAAGTTCTTGAGTCGAAGTGACTGAGCGTCTTTCGTGAGGTGCAAAAGATAGTTCACCAGAATTGTGAGTGCGACACCATGTTTTAATTATAAATTTAAGACGCAAAACAGCTGTATTCAAGGAAAATCTTCTCATTTGATGGCTGAGTAAATTGAAATTAAAGTTTAATGTTCTTCAATACACTCATTTTTTTGTACGAATTTTTTTTGGGAACGTTGAGGTTGAAACATGTTAAAACATAAAAACAGGATAAGAACATTCCTCAAGCTGAAACTAGAAAAGAAATGTTTATTTCCATAAATTTCGAAAAGTGAAGGAGAACGGCGCCCTTAAATATCGTGCAGCAGAGAGCAGCGCAATTTCACCTACTGTGGTAAACGTGTGGTAGCAGCGCATTGGGTGCGGACTTCGATATATTACAGTAACCAGTTATGAAAAGGTTTTTCTTGGGCTGATAGTATGCTCTTAAATCCTGAATAAAATAATAACCAATCTTACCGAATCTCCAACTCGTTTGACCATTGCATGGAGCCGATTGATAACATTACCCGAAAAATGTTGGCGACATTTCTTAACAAACATTTTGGCTTAACAAGGAACTGCGATATCAATACAAGACTATATGAATAGTATGTACATGCAGTTGTCAAATGGCGAAAGATGAAAGGCCGAGCAAGGTCAGTCAGTTTGCAGGTAAAAGACCCTTAGTGAAAACAGGTATAAGTAATTCTATTTAAGAAATAATTTTTTGGGAATGGTTTTAGTTCTTTTCAACCAATAAAACATTTGAGAAGATTAGTTTTTTTCCTCTGCATTTGAAAGTCCGGCACAAAAAAAATATCAAGCGAAAAGACAAAGATAGAACGAACAAATTCTCCACTGGGATGTAAAACTCGGATACTTGTTGCACTTGGAAAAAAGCCTTCTGTGATTAAAGATCTGAACTTTACACCATTTTACTGACCAACGACAAAGTAATGAGAAGATAGACAAAATCTATTGACTTACACAGCTTTTTCTACATCCCTCTTCGACAGTTTAAAGCTACCAGGTTTCCCGAGTCCGAGTCGACTGAAAATATTTCACACTATGTTAAGTTCGCAGAAGTCTGTCATGCTAAAAAGAGTCAAGAAAACAGATGTGGAACTGAGAGAGCTGCAAAACTCTTACTAAAATGAATTTGAACGAACTGATAATCGATTCATATCTATCATGGTTTCTGTTCGCATCTGACTGTATGGTACTATTCCTTAAACCGTTACAATATCACCAAAAATGTGGTTTTTCAAGTTCGTACGATATTTTTATACATCAGTCTCTTGCGGAGTTAAATTACAAGAGTTTTTCTGCATTTTCAAAACTGTCAAATATTATAAAGCAGTGAGTATCGACACAAATTATTTCTATTCTAACATGAGTTGACCGTTACTGCGTTGATCAATTTAAACTAGACTGAGAACAAGTATTCATTTGTACTTATCTTTTTAACAGCTTTACCTGAAGAAAGAAACTCACGTCAAATTGTTACTGAGAAAAATGGCTGAATGTGTAAACAGGAGAAACAATAAATGGCAAAATGAGTCAGAAGCGCTCTTAAGAAAGAATCTTTATTCGATATTATTAGAACAACGAATGGTGATGGGAAAATAGATCCTGAGTTTCCACTCTAGTCGAACTGATATGTTTTAACGCTCAAAAGTTGAAGTTACAAAAAACTGCTAACTGAACAAGTGCGAGACATCTCAAACCACAAACATAAAATTTGTCAGTTTTAAAATTCAACAAAATATTGCTTTGTTGTACCGCGATCAAAGCAGAATAAAATTATTTCCTGAGAATACAAACGTCGCGATGATAATTCAAGTAGCGATAGAAATTACCGAAACAGCGAGGACCCGAGTTAGCACAAGAAAAAAATATATCAAATTATCTTTGCATTTAATTTCAATCTTGCCTCGAAACAACCGCAGTTCACCGTTAAAATTTAATCGTCTAAATCTGCTGTTGACGGAAAACAGTTTGTGGTTTATAAAAGAGCAACTGTTACCGAGTAGAACTCTTTAGGTAGTTTCTTCAAGCGAAAAGAAAAGCGAAACACAATTACAAGGACCTATGATTCTGAGACTCATACTCCGTCTAAATATAACACAAATGACTCTGAATACTTACGGTAAGCTGGTCGACTGCTTGTTACAGAAATGATAAACGCTGAAGTAACAAGAGCGAAAACCCCAATATTAAATGTCTGATAAATTGTCATTTTGAAGCCTAGACCTGCGACCAGCCTGGAGTTTCGGCGAAGTTTTTCATGCAAACCTCCGACACCTGTTTTTCTATTTGCCTTGGTTTTCTCCTATCAAGATGTCGGGTAAAAATTATGAAAATTTCGCGTCGAAGATCTCCTATTGGGCCATGATGACGGGATGAAAAAAACGAAATTTGAATTGCATGAAAAAGTCAACATACAAGACAAAATGCTAATGTCGAGTTTCCTATTGGCGAACAGAATAGAAGGTGCGTAAATTTAGCCATGGCAACGACACAAATTTAATTCAAACAAAGTCAGGTATGCTAAATTCATTAAAATTTTATAGTACAGAAGTAACTACATATTGATAAGTCTCTCATTTCGCTATTAATGGAGAACAAGGCAGCATTAGCGGCATATGGGAAAACTAAGTTAAAGACTAAACACAGTCTCTACCTCATAGTTTCGGTTTTCGTCAGCAATATAGTATTCAATCAATAGATGTTCAACTCCTGGCGAACTTAGTTCAGTAGTAAAATCGTCGTAAAAGCGTATGCAAATCGACTACTAAAATATACACCTATCAAGCACTGAGCTAACACTTTTCTAGTAATCAACCCACAACCAAAGAGGTTTGTGATAATGTTTTAATAGCTAAAAAGCCCAAAGTTAACTTATTTTTTCTGAATTTTCTAACAGACGCAAAAAAAAAGTTAACAAGCATACACTGAAGTTGTCCATGCAGGTGTTCGGTATAAAACAAAAACGTTGCCCTTAGTTACATGATACAATAGAGCCTCTGGTAAATCTAGAAAGAAGTTTATCTTGTTTATTAATCAGGTGGTTTCAGCTTTTAAAAATTATATGCGAAAAATTATGTCAGTTAATTTGAACAATTTGGTAAATAAGAGGCTTGATAGTAAATATATATTTATAGAAACGAAAGGCATTTTAATGATTTTTGCAAAATGCAGTAAGTTTCAGAAGATATCTCTGAAAACTGTTGACACACTATGGCGTGAGTTTCCTTTTAAAACTTTATATGAAAGAAAGAAAGAAAGAAAGAAAGAAAGAAAGAAAGAAAGAAAGAAAGAAAGAAAGAAAGAAAGAAAGAAAGAA